>CAKNYM010044336.1:0-18252 GCA_932195095.1 Andricus curvator | reverse complement strand
GCAATGAACTTTCGAGTTCGAACTGCTAATCTATAATAATAATATTGGACACAAAAAAAAACTATCCGGAAAAATGCTCCGTTTTCTCATTCTCTACAAGCACATATTTTAGAAAAATTATTTTTGTGACTTTTAAAATTTGTAATGTGTAAAACGATCGGACAGTAATTATTATGGTAGTATTAATTCGTTTATAATAATTATGTATCTTTATTGATTCTCTGTTAATTCCTAATTAAATATTGTTCACAATAAATACACTCTTTTATTCTACAACTTTATCAATATTTATTTATTCTATAAATCCTATTCTTTATAATATAAATCGTTACAAATATTCGACGTATTTGTAACAATAGATATTTTTTATTATTATAATTAATTTTTATGAACGTCTTATACCGAAACAAAATAAATTATTTTCTAGCTTTAAAAAAATATATATGAATTTTTATAATTTATTTCAATTAAGCGTTAATTTCAATTTTCAATAATCATTATAAATGTCAATAAAAATAGGATTCAATTAAAATTTACTATTTCCACAGTTTACAATATTTACATATGTCAATGCTAAAAATTTAATGTTCACTCTGTAGTATTATTATTGGTACTCTGTGAAAACTGTGTTCGTATTTAATCATAAAAATAATGTTTTCTTCACTTTTCATTAGTACTTATTAATTTATTGCATATCTAATATGCTACAAAATATTTTTCCGAGATAATATATGCAAAAAACGTATTTTAACAATTAAAACAAATTAAATTTTTTGTATTTTCCCCATGCATTTGAATAATTGCCGGCCTAAAAGTACAGCCAGCGCCGCCACTTTGGCCGTCTTCAAATCTCATGACACGTTTATTCTACAGGCCTTTATAGGAGAGCCATCCCCCTGCTTTTCACATATTTATTCCGTTTTCTTCACTTAAACAAATTTTTTTTCATTAATAGAAAGGGTTTCTGTACTTCATACCAATGATATTACTTCAATTTTTGGCGTAATAACATGATTTCCACTTTTTCTACTTGTCCGCTCAGGTGACCATCATATTACCGGAAATCGGTCATCTGACGGTCCCTCTCCATCTCTAAACTTATGCGAACGAAACCAATTACGAAAATTTTCTTATCGTGAGATAATAAAACTATTTTTTTTTCGGAAAAAAAATATTATTAGGGTGAACTACCCCAAGATCATTTATCATAGCATCAAAAATTGACAAACAAGAGTAAATTCAAGCAAAAAATGTGGAAAAAATCTATTTTGCTTGGGATAACTGAATAACGTTTACGTGTTTCTGTATTTTAAAGAAAACTTATTTTCTGTGGGGTAAGCACCCTGAATTGCATTTTATTAATTTTCTCGAAACCAAAGTAGCTTATGCGAACAAAACCAATTACAAAAATGTCCTCATCGTGAGATAAGAAAACTAATTTTTTTCCAAATTAAAAAAACAGTGAGCCGTCGCGGGACGCCTGGCAGATATGAAACATGAAGAAAGGATGGTGTATTGAATGAAGTGCAAATGGTAGTGAACAAATATTTAGATTTGTATACGATTGTTTGTTTTTCACAAAAATACTTAGAAGTGAAATTTCTTACAAGTATAAATAGTTCAACAGTTCTATTGAACATTATCAGATGCATCATCAGTTATTTATGCGATAGTAGCAGATGTCTCTAATGGTATTAACGAAATTATCGGTCTAGGATAACTGAAATATACGTCAAAAGTATTTGACATAACATTATCGAGATATCTGATGAATATCACATCTATTGTAGTTCCATATCTAGTTGTAGATTCCCTTGGATTGTTATTAATGTGCAACTGAAATTCGATTTAAAGGAATGTAGTTAATGGTAATGATGTATCTTTTGCAAAATTGACATTGAAGTCTCCTGCTAAGATTAATGGTAGTTTGTACAAATTTTCTTTCAAAATATCTGAACTACTGCTACTGTATGGAAGTAATCGGCGATGCAAAAATGAAATAATGTCGTCACACTCCGTACATCGATATACACAAGGAAAGCGTCGCGTGGGTACACCGATATACACAAGTAAGTGGCACGTGGCGTGGGAGTACAGTGACTAGCGCGCGGTGAGTGGGGACCAGAGGGGATTGCCAAGTCGGTGGGGCGCAAGTATAGTGGAGAGCGGAGCGCGTGGAGAGAGGGGACGCCGAGCTGAGGACAAGTATATTGGTGAGCGCAGCGCGCAGAGAGAGGGAAATCGCCGAGCTGAGGCGGATTGAGCCGACGAGCCCCGAGCGCGTCGTTCCATCTCACGCGTCGTCCCGCCAAGAGGCGATCTTTACACCCGTACCGCGCCATTAGATGTTTCACATCAAAAATATTATGAGGGTGAACTACCCCAAGATTATTTATCGAAGCATCAAAAATTGACAAACACGAATAAATGCAAGGCAAAAATGTGGAAAAAATATATACTATTCGCGAGAATTAAATAAAGTTGAAAATAATTTTTATTGAAAATATAAAGACGAGTAAACTTTATTCAATTATCACGAGCAACATATATTTTCTTCAAATTTTTCGGCCTGAATTTACTTCTATCCCGCAATTTCTTGTGTAATGAAAATAATTTTTGGATAGTTCACACCCCTACATTTTTTTGAGAAATTTGAGAAAATCACATTTTTCAACTCTCATTGTGAGAAGTGGAGATTGGAGAGGAGTGGAGATTGATGAGAAATATATTGTTCATCCGGGTGTAAATAAATAATGGCTCGCCGTATCTTGTGACGAAGGTTAATGAAAAAATTATCTTGGGCCAGTCGTCCCGAAAAATTGAGAGAGTTGAAAAATATTTGACTACTCTTCTTGATTTGCGGGACGAGACACTTCGAAAAAATTTTAAAAAATATTAATTCTTATTATTGAGTGTTTTTATTCGTACTAATTGTTATAAAAAATGAAGCAAAAGTGTTTATGAAGAAGAAGCAATGCTGGTAATAGTAGTTATAGGATTTTCAACAGTTTAAGGGAAAATTATGACAGGGGTTGTCTGGATGATTTTTAATTAGCAAATGAAAAGTCCAGACGATTTTCTTTTAAGATAGCAACTTTTTAACAAAATGTCACGAAAAGAAGATTTAATTCGATTGATTTCAAATCTTCCTGAGCAATAGATTCTGAGGTACAACTGGGCAAATATTTCAATTTTGTTCAGAAGTGATTGGTTAGTAACGTCAATTTCAAATTGTTTATCCAACGAGAAAAGTGCACAAAGCAAAAAAGTTTTATTTTTGTTCAGAGGTGCTAAAACGATTTTATGAATTGTTGTTGCTGATAAATTGTGAAATTGTTCGAACAGAAGTGTCAGTGGCGAGTGAACTATAATAAAACTGCGAAACACAGAAAAGTTTTACATTTTGAAGCAATAACCAAGATATTCAATCAGCGGACCTTTTATGACCTTCTACACAAAAGGTATCTCGGGGAGCTTTTTGTGCATACAAGTGTTGGCGGCGATTGAATTATAATAATAAAGATTTGTAACAGAGAACTCAACATGTTTGGATTAAAATTGGTTTTATAACAAATTATTTTATGACAATTATTATGAACCTTCATAGCTTATGTTTCAATTGTTTCAAAGTTAGAAACCAATTTTGGAAATGATTGATATCAGGATTGAAGATGTAATTAATATTCGATGATTCAATATGTGAATGATTTGACAATATGTTGTATTCTACTTACGAACAGAATCGAGGAACATCACAAACGTGAAGTGCAGCATTAAGACGAAGATCTTCATTTTCCTGTAGACTCAGAACAATGATTTGTAACGAATTTTTTGGACTATAACTAACTGGATTTTGAATATTTTTTGCTTGAATATATACTAGTAATTATCTTATTATTGACGAAAATTCTCGTCGACCTGCAGGCCGCTGATTGGCGTTTTGTAGAGCGCGCTCTTATTGATACAAAAGAAACAAACTTTCAAGTGTACGAATAGCCCAGGTGGTACAGACCGAACCCCTCTTCCTTTTCTGGCTTCACCAATTAGCTTTACAAGATTTTCGAATCCGTTCTCGAAAACCGGGAGACTGTAGCCTTCGTCATGAGATAAAGAAACTTTATTGGTGTGTGTACATCCGGTAAGGCACTAGATTCTTGAAAAAATTAACCAACACATGGAGTCTATGTAAGTTTTTTCGTCGAGTGGAATGGCGCAATCAGTTTTACCGTGACTCAGATATTTCGAGATATTGTTTAAACAAGCGAAGCCTCGGCCGAGATAAAGTTGAATCAACGAAGGTACTTTGAAAGCCGGAAAAATATTTGATTGCCATATGTAATTTTTTTTTAAATTATTGAAACCTCAAACTTGTGAAATTCCTTTCTATACCACTTGAAATATTATAAAATCACTTCAAATACAATCCGTTGAAATCCAATAAAATCGTATTAAAAATTCGTGAAATTCTATGAAATCGTATGATGTTTCCTGAAATCCCGAAATCATTGAAATCTTTGGAAATCTTATTGAATCTGTTAAAATCATTCAAATATACCCTGGAATCTTTTTAAGTATCCGAGAGCCTTATGGTTCCTATAAAATCCTTCTAAATCTTCTGAAATTCTAGAAAATTCTTTAAAATCGCATACAATTTTTTGAATTATTATTTAAAATCATTAGACTTCTTGGAAATTCCTTCAAATTTTTTTAAACTCTTGAAAATTCTTTGGAATTCTTGGAAATACCCTAAAATGTTTCAAATCCTTTGAAATCTTTTAAAATATTTCGAAATTTTCTAGGCGCTTGTCAATTCTTAAGAATCTTTTAAAATACATCTCAAATCCCTTCACAACTTTTAAAGTTCTTGAAATCTATTCAAAATGTTTGAAAATCTTTTCAAAGTTTTGAAATACTTTGAAATTCTTTGAGATCCAGGAAAATTTATTAAAATACCTTATTGAAAGTCTTTAAAATCCCGCAAGAATTACTGAAATCCAGGAAAATCTTATGGAATCTCTTGAAAATGCTTTGAAATATTTATAAATCTTGGCAATTCTCTGAAATTCTTTTGAGTCTTCTTCTATATTATAAAATGTTATAAATCCTATCAAATCCTTTCAAATCTTTCAAAATGTGAGGAAATTCTTCAAAAACGCAGATTAACCAAAATATTAAAAATTATTTTCAAATTTTTGAAATCCTAAAAAAACCCTTCATTTTTGTGAAATTCTTTGCATTTTATAGAAATATAAGTAATATATTAAATAATATTTAATCCCTTCATTAACTCTTGCCAATAGGATAGTCCTAGAATTTTTTCCAAATTTTTATGAATAACGCCTGGAAATTTGTTCGAATCCGCACAAAAATGAATTAATTTTTTTAAAATAATATTTAGAGATGGCGCAAGCCCCATAAAGTTTAACACATATTTCCCATAAGAAAAAAATACTTTTTTTTTAAATTTCATTCAGATCCTCGATATTAGCTGAATCGAGTTGAAGCACAACATTTATCTTCACAACTAGCCATAGAATACGAATAAAATTTTATTTTTCATATATCACCCCCATAAGTCAGTTTTATAGGTTTTTTTTTAAAATGGGTTTTGCGATTTTTTGGCGCTAATTATGATATTTTTGCGTTTTTTTGAATGCAAATTGTTTCCAATACATGAACTACTACTTTATTCTGATAATGAGATGTTTGAATAAATTGTTTAAACAATTTATTATTGTTTTTAGCAATTTTCTCTTAGAATGCAGATAGAAAGTCGCACTTTTTTCAAAAAAATTTTACTTTTGGTCCAATTTGATATTTTTCATTAATGTTAACAAACATTATTGTTTAAAGGATTGATTATAATTGTAAATAATATTCTTTCAGAATAATGCTAGAAAATTGCAGTTTTTTCAAAAATTTTCCACTTTTTGTCCAATTTTCAATTAGAGTGAGGTAAATAATTCATTAAAGTTAACAAAATTATTTGTTCAAACAATTTATTAATCTTATCCATAATATTCAATTTGAATAATGCTAGAAAGTTACGGTTTTTTTCTGAAATTTACAACTATTTGTTTAACTTTTCACATAGGATGAGTTAATAATGAATTAAATTTACAAAAAATAATTATTTAAACAAATTATTATTGTTTATAACTCTCTTCTTCTCTATTAATGTAATATAGCTGCGGTTTCTTCTGAAATGTTTAACTTTTTACCCACTTTTCACTTAGTTAGGTAATAATTAATGCAAGTTAATAAAAATAGTTGTTTGAACAATTTATTATTGTTTATAACTATTTTCTCTTAGATAAGTGCTAAATGCTTATAAATAATGCTTATTTAAATCATAAATAATCTTTAAATATTTTTAAAACGTGGAAACATTCTATATATCTCTCCAAATCATTCGAATTTTTCCTGAAATGTAAAAAAAAATCTGAAAAATTACAAACATTACCATAAAATCTTCCAGATTCTTTTTGGGACAAGTTCGTAAATGTTTGTAAATATTTTAAAATCTTTTCAAATATTCTCTTCAAATCAATTTAAAAAAAAGGAATCATTTTAAATTTTGCAAGGAAACTTAAAAATATGTTTGATTCTTTTGAAATCTTTCAAAGAGCGTGAAAAGCTTCTAAATGTTTTGTTTACTATCTTCAGAAATACGTACTTTTTGTTTTAAATTCTGAAACTCTTACAAAATAACTGGAATTTTTCTAAAACTTTGGAAAAACTTTCAAAATTACAAAAATTGCCTTTAAATTATATTATGTTCATGTCGTGCATATCTCATGTACCACAATACGCTAGCCACGTGTGCACAAGTTCCCAGACTTCGAGCACCCGCTTTGCACGTGCAATAATGTCTTCGGATTGAATCGTCATCACAGTTAGGCTCATCTTCATCTGTCGGTACGTAAGCAATCCAAAGTTGGTGCCGAGTTGCGTTTCCGAATCATGAATAAACTCGAACTCTGATCAGTCCCGACTCTGGCATGATGTCGCGATGCTGCTCGTGCATAACTTCCAACTGAATCTCTTCTTCATCTTCCCTCTGTAGCTTACCCTGAATGTACGAAGGAGCGAACTTGACCTGGTACACACCGACTGTCAAATCTTGAAGGAAGGCTCATGCCAGACGAGAAATTTATGCACGTGTTGAGCATTCAGCTCAATCCATCGTTGACCACCTCTAGCCTGCAGATTTTCCACTTCTACTAGTGCTTGGACAACGTCTACTTCACGCGCTCTAGCTAACAATTGTCTAGCCAATACAGCATTAGCTGCTGCCATTTCAATAGGCGGATGGTACCTACTAATTAGAGCTCCAGCGATACGATAGAAGTCACCGAGGTTGGCCGCATGCTGCACTGGAATCGTGTGATCGAACAACATGAAGATGGTTTTGATGTGGCCATTTCTGGTTCCACTATCCATCTAGTCTTCATTATCAAACGTGATTCGTTCGATTCCTCTGTATGGAATTGACGCTGTCCAGGTTGGAGGAGTGCCGGAATTTTCCACAAAATTCCTAGATGCTCTAATAAAGATGTAGCATCTCGATAGCCTCTATCGACATCAAAGATCGACTCTTCCAGGAACCACACCCTCATTCTGTCAACGTTTCTTTGAAATTCGTTGTTAAGCATCGCAGCATCATTGTTTCGAGAGTCTGAGAAGTATGATCCATGAATGTCCAATATGTAGCCATCTGGTGCTACAATTAAAGCAGGTAACTGTAAGTGCTCTGGATTGTATAATTCGTTAGCGAATTCGGTCACATGTCTTGCTGTATAATCTTCTCTCGTTATGGTATCAAACCCTATATTTTGAGAAACAAATCTTAGCATCAGCGATTGTCTGACTGTAGCAACTGCTAGATAAGTTAATAATTTACTATATAAAGAATGAAACCTTACGCAATATTACATCTGCAGTTTTCTCATTGAGACCAGGTTTTTTATCTTCTAATTTTCTCCCTTTTCCAGTAAGAGAACATATTTGTAGTGCCTCTTTCTTAAAGATGGCATACATAAACTTTCTAGCCAAAAGTGTTTACGACGAGGAAGTTATCTCAGCTTGTTTTAGAGAGGTTTTTGTGAATATAAATTCCACTGTCAGGTAATAGTTCCACCGCCTAACAGTCAAATTTAAAGGATGTTAGGAAAGTTAACAAACCATGCTATAAACATAAAATTCACAAAACGATTTCATGATGCCCAATTGAGAAATTATTATTAGCTTTGATAATTAGATCATCGTATAAAAGACTAAAATTGGTAGCTCAAAATGAATACCTTATTTCCTGCAGTTTCTTTATTATATTCTAACATGTTATCATTCAAATTTGACACAATTTCCGTGCTTCCAGATGATAAGACTGATTGTGAGTTGCGGTCATCAGCTTCATCAGCTTCGTCGTCTTCTTGGCTAGAATAGCCACTTACTAATCCAAATGATTTTGAAATAAAAATATTGTTCTCTGTTTCATCTTCATCACTGTTGTAATTTTCTACCAGTCCAAAATCGTTCGACTTTAGTTTTTCTGATTCCGAAAACGATGAATGTTCTGAAAGCGGAGAAGGTTCAATTAAATTTGTATTTTCAAAAGGTGTGTGGCTTCGGAAACTGAATTGAGAAGTAGATGGTATAGGGTCTTGAGCGCATAGATTTGTTGTAGGTAACTTCTGGGAGTGATCCATGAAGGATGCAGAGGCAGTATGAATATTTGAGTTTGTCGAAGTCGGAGTACAATGTTCCAAGTTCCGAATTAAAATATGACAAGTTCATAAGTATTCATTCATTATTATTACCTGTATTAAGTATACCTTTCCGTTAACTTGTTTTCAATTTCAATTTCTTTTTCGGCTTCAGGTGCCATCATTTCACGTTTTCTACCACGTTTACCTTTGATTTCCAAAACTGGTTCGTCGACATTGTTCTTCATTTTAATTCTTGAAGCCTTTGCATTCCTTTGCATTTTTTAATTTATCCAACATATTGGTCAGGACTGATTCCTCTTCTTCTAAACATAAAACAAGTACTTACTTGAGCATTCTATTATTTCACCAGACTACGGTTTCCTATGGAGATCTCTTTTTGGCCACAGAAATGTCACTGTGCTTCCCTTTAACAATTCGGGCAGGTTTGAATCATACACGATAGAACTTTTGTGGATTATATAATAAAATCCATCACCTTTCAGTAAAAATTGTTCGTCCGACATTTCTTTCAATAAATATTTACTTTTATGAACAGTTTTAATCTGGGAATTAATTTTTCTTCATCTTGAAATTTCTGTTGACAAAATTCATAATCTTACTTTATTGATCTTGCTTCCCATGCATGACAAACTTTGAAAATAAGAGGAAAGGCAGCTAATTTCAAGATGATTGAAATTCTTTTTTATTTGAAATAGAAAACAGTGAATATAGGAAATTGTTTTCAATTTGACAGCTGTCTTCTGAACATAAAGTTACTTTAAAGTCTGTGTGATTTAAAAATTGTTATTTTATGTAAACTTTATCATCATAATTAATCTATGAAACGTCAAAATCCAGAGAACAGTGTAAGTTAATGCTTTAATAATGAACATCTAATAAATACATGTAAATATAAATTTTAAATGAAAATTTCAGGTTCAATCCCTTAAAGATAAAAAAAAATCATTGCATATTTGACCAAAATCTTTATTATTTATAGTATTTGATACGTAGGATTTGTACGCAAAGGAAATTGTTCGGATCGGGCTTTATATTATTTATTTTTACAGAACCTTTTTTTTACTTCTTTGATTTATTTAGGCTTTAGGGTAGGTACCCCATGAGCTAGAGGGATTGAACTTCTGTGGGATGCTATCAGCATTAAATGCTGTAATTATCAGCTGCCCTTATCAGCAAAGACATTCCGAGTTTTTAAAAAAGAAAGGAAAATTCTTTCGTTTTTCGTAAACGTTGCGAACTTCAGACTCATAATTTTCACTAGAAATGGTTTTAAGAAATCAAATGCGTTTTTCTCAAAACTACGTTTTCTGAATTGGTTTACATGATAGCTTGAAAACAACTGGGCAAATTGAGCTTATGTTTTGCACATCTCTTTAACGAATGTGTGGCTATAGCCCGAACTAGAATCAGTGAAAAATTATTTGAAATGCCACAGTGCTCCCTATTTTGTCAATTTAATTTCATATCCATGTGTTTTTTTAGCTTTAGACTTGTCAAAATATATTGAAAAGCTTCTTATCAAAATATATTATATTATATTTTTTTTATTGAATTTTGAAAAACGTTTAAAAAAGGCCTGGTGAACCTATAAAATAAACTTAAAATAATTTTTCAGTATGTATGAAATAATTAACATAATTTTTTGGAATCCGAGTTGATTAAAATTTTGTTTTGAATACGGACAATATAATCTTTTCCTGGCTGAAGCAAATATTGTCTCAATAAAATATACTTAAATAAACTTGTTAAAGCCATTATGAATGAGAAACAATAAATCCTAATTTGTAATGAACTATTAATATATTAACATGCACTCCTTCTCTTGTTCCAGGAAATTACAATGGATCAAACATGTAATTAAGATGTGTTGCTTAAAAGAAGAACGAGCTTAAGAAGAGCATTGAATATTTAAGATGAGACTATCAAATCGAATAGCTAATGCCTTCGATAACCAAATCAAAATCACGAAAAATTCTTCGTGTGTCAAGATGTGCCTGATTCAAGTGTGATACTCACAAATAAATAAATAATCATATTTTTATCGAACCAGTTCTGTTACGAAAATGTACGAGATTTAGTTCCTAATCTTTGTATGTTCGCTAGATTCAAGCGTTTATTGCAACTGTGACAAAATTTTATATTGTAGTGTTTTGTTTATTCTTGATGCATCGAATAAAATAAAGGTGTTGTATTTTATTAGGAGATTGTAACAGGCACTAGAGTATAATTGCGGTGGGAGGGAATGTTAGAAATGCGACTTATTTCGTACACCGTACATTATACTTGTCCCGGCGCCTTTGACCAGGCCACCGGGCGCGTCCCAGAGTTGCGGATAGGGGGGCCCTGTACCGAGGGTTTCTGCTGAATACGGTTACGCTACTCAATAAGCAGTCGCGGACAATGGTCCAGGGATGGTCCCGAAGGAAAAACCCCCAAGTCAAGGCGTGAACAACCGTGCCGAAGACTGCATGGCACCAGGGTGTGGTGTTTCAAACGGTATCTCTAGGATACCAGGTCGCCTCCTAGAGTATTGTGACCTTACCCCCGCATGCGGGGCTCTGCGGGGGTGGACTTTTATTTCCCTAGCTACTCGTGGGAATCAAATGGCGAAACATCAAGAAAAACTAAACCGCAGTGTGTGTGAGGTGTTGGGTGACCCGTTGGACATGACGGAAGACTTTGCTTGAGTCAAAAGACTGAGGCCAAGCAGGATATATTGTGAGTGGAACACTGGTTGAGGGAAGCTAAAAAACTCACCAAAAAGTTGGAGAACGCAGTACAGGAGATGCAGACTTTCTCTGACACAAAGAGGAACATGTTCATGCCAAGTAGGCATGGGCTAGAAGAAGTGAAAGATTTGACGGGTCAGTTGGATTTTACCATAGATAGAGTTGACTTCCGGTTTTGTTTCGTTCCAAATCTAGTTGGAACGGTCGCCGGGAAAAAGGCGAGCGAAGCTATGAAGAAGGCATGGCAGAAGAAGAAGGAGATGAGTCAAACTGGGACCCAGACCGAAGAAGCCATGGAAACTCCCTCTACCCATACTGGGAAACGAGAGAGGGAGTCCACGCTGAGTCCCGTTGAGGCAGCCTACTCTAAACCTATGATGAAGAAGGCGAGGACACGCACTACAGCAGCAGCGTCGTCAACACCGAAGAAGGATGATGCGGGGCGACACCAGCTGCACCCGTATCCATGAAAAAGAAGGAGCCGCATAGGAGAACTCGACCCGAGGTGGTCTTCATAAAACCGGCTCAGGGCTCGAGCCTTGGTGTCAAAATCAGGGGTGTCCGAGAGACACGATAGGGTGAAATCCTCATTGAGGTAGGCCCTGCAGCGGAAGGCAGGGAAAAACTGTCTTCCGCCATCAGGGAGGCAGTTTGCGCTGGAAATTCCGTGCGGAAACTTGTTCCGTGCGTGGAGATCGAGGTCCTCGATTTGGATTCGACAACTGACGCGGAGGAGGTGACGGAGTCCGTATGCAACCACTTTGGCGGCATTGGTACGGACAAGGTGAAGGTGTGTATGGCGAAGAGGGCCTTCAGGGGACACCTGAAGGCCTACGTGGAGGTCAGCGAGGAACTGGCGTCGCGATTAATCCGGACGGGACATCTGAAGGAAGGTTGGATGTCCTGGAAGGTCCGGAAGAAGACAGAGGTGCTACGATGCTATCGCTGCCTGGGCTTCGGTCATATAGCGGCGAATTGTAAGGGTCCAGATCGGACAAAGGCATGCAGGAGATGTGGCAAAGAGGGCCATAGGGCTGCGGCGTGCGAAGGTACGCCGCAGTGCTACCTCTGCGCCACAAAAGATGGAAATTCCCGGACTAACCATCTGCCGGGGACCATGAGGTGTGCGTCCTTCAGAGAGGCAGCTTCGGCGAAGAAGCCTCCAGAATGACGCAAACAGCTGAGCTAGAGTGGAGATGCCAAGCAGGTAACACAGCGGGACGCCGAAGCACGGCGTAGAATTCCTATAACCCATGTTCCTGAAGTAATGCGAAAGCCGGTTCCGGGAACATGGGTTGGCAGGTATAAAGGAGTTCGTTTAGTGGGTATTGCCGTTTTTTTAGGTCGAGTCCCACACTCACCTTCGTTCCTTAAGGATTCGTCCCTAAGGTTCGAATGTGGTCAGTGCATAAAGCATTTCTGAATTCTCCTTTCCTAAAAAAAAAAAAAAAAAACAATACTTGTAGCCATGACAACGCTAGGCTACCGCCATCTTAGCTGGTTCTCCTAAGCGCTCTTAGTTGTAAGCTAGTCAAGCTACAAAAGACGTGCTCGGATTCCTTGTAAAATGAATCTATCCTTCATCGTTTATCTCTGTCCAAAAATGGCAAGTTAAATTCAGTAGAATGTGTAAAATTCATATATCAAATATCTCCTTCCTTAATGAATATTATTCGATGTTAGAATTTGTCATTACGCCTGAGAATCTTAAGGTGTCTTAAGTATACGTATCAGAGAAATTAAATGATTTTAATAAGAAATCAATAATTTGAGCAAAGTCTGTACACTCTTTGATTTTATTTTGCACTTGTACAAAGATTTCAATAACGAAAATATCAACTTGATTATTTTTTGCATTACCAAAACTTAACAGTATTTGTAAATTGATTATGAATTATTAATTTTATGATAATTTTATTGTTTATTGATTGTCGGAAAACGTTATATGTTAAGTTTCTTGATCAGAAAAGTCGGACTTCTTGGAGGCTGATTTCTGACTTAGCAGCACATCTGCACAGACGTGTTTTTAGTAAGGATTCGCGGCGACTTTGTGAATAAATATCTAGCATATCAACAGTGTTGCATATAATTTATTCAAATTAACCATTTCTTATGTATTTGAGTGAATCGAGAATGTGAGATTTATCCAAGCACGGTACTTTTCTTTTCAAAAACTCTCACAAGTTAAAGGTACAGATGTTGACGCATTGAATATCTAGGTTCAAACGAAATGCAGTTGTACAGTTTCTTCCTCAGGTGGGCAGTATTGCACCAACTCGGACCAAAGTCGATCGCAGTTTGTCAGCCACTCATCCCGTGCGTTCTTCGTACATGAATTGAAAAATGTTCCTTCAAGTTTTCAGGTAGAAGGCGAAACCCGCCATTCTCACCCTCACCCTCATATACTCCATATATTATATGTTCTTCGTTTACCAGCATATCACCAGCTTTAAAACCTCGATCATATTCCACTAGGCCACCGTTATGGATAACTGAATCAATGGAAATTTGTATTGAATTAGAAATCAAGTGACTGACTCATGATATAATAATATTTTAGCATTTCACTAATGGAATATTAGAAAAATTAGATTTTTCAAATTACATGGTTCGCCATTGTTCGGATCCACCGCCACAAACATCAAATATTGAGTTTTTGCAAGATAATAGTAATCACGGCAGATCCATTCATCACGTCGCGGGTGTATTATTCGTCCACCTGATAAAGTAAGAAAAATAAATGATAAATTATACTAAATTACGAGTCTACTAATAGTTATTCAAGAAATTAAAATTGAAGTTTTATTTATTCTTAATCACCATGCTATGAGCCTGTAAGGCCCCCTGAAAAAGAAGCGTTAGAAAGCAGATGACTGCCACGTCAGTCGTATCTTTTCACGACCAAATATGTTATGAACATCACGACTCACTTTTCAGCCGGCCCTACAGTCTCATAAAATGCTGATTTCGAATAAAATATCGTACATCACTTGTAGTATTAGACATGTATAATACTACTTGTGATGTAATATACTACTCTAACCTTAAAAATTGTTTATTGGTTCAAAAAAATCATAGACTGTCGAATGTCCATTCTGACCCTCTCCAAGCTTTCTCTGTCTCGAAAGCTGCAGTTTGAGAAATCTCCAAGCTATCTCACGAAACATTGCGCATGCAGCATGGGATAGTGACGTACGAACTACAACGTTAGGGTAATATGTGTTACACCGTGTTATAGCTGCAATCGATTATCGTTTTTGTACTTTTTAGTTTTAATGCGAAAAATGTGAACCTATTTTTCTAAATATAACTTTTAAAATAAGCGTTTCTACACTAATCTCACAATTTCTAGTACAAGAGAGGGCGCTACACATTTCTGAGACAGTGTGGAGATTTCCGATGTCCCGATTTGGATCAGCTTGGAGATTTGACTGTTTATACAAAGAATTTAGGCAATTTCGGTTAATAATAATATGTGGCATCCAGACACTTTATTTTGAGTAAACACTATTTTATTACACACCTATGGTTTGGCGTTGAAACAGCGCTAAAGGTGGTGACGGTAATCCAGATGAGGATGCTGTTGATCGATGTGAATCTGGAAGCTCCGTTATCTCTGAAAGTAGAAATATACGGATTTTTTGTTAACGAAATTGTTCACAGAAAAAAAAAAGTTAAATATTGTTGCACGTAAAATTTTCCGCTGTTGAAGTTTACATTCTATTTAGCGAAAGTCCTTATCAGCAATCGGAAAACAGCAAAGTATAAGTGAATCTGAGCTATAAATTAGGACACCAGATTTCAAACACCTTTTCGCTTACTTAATTATTATTTTAAAACTGAAAAGACTCATAGCGGACCAATTCAAACGTATTTTTCGTGAACGAAAATGAAGAACTTGACACAACAACAATCGTTTGTTTTGGAACAAAGCGAAAAATAGGAATCGAATTAATTTTGAGGTTGAAGCATTAACAAGATTTCTAGTGTGATAAATAAGTTCCTCTTTAATTAATTCCAGCATTTCGACTGGTATCCAGTGCTTTATTCACAATAAAATACTACAAACTGAATTTTATACCAAGATTAGAAAACTGTTCATGCTTAATCGGTTATGTCCGGTCAGGTGACCGTCAGATTACCGGAATTCGGTCATCTGACGGTCACTCCCCATCTCTAAGCTTATGCGAACAAAACCAATAACGAAAATTTCATTATCGTGAGATAAGAAAACTATTTTTCTTTCCAAATTGAAAAAAAATTTATCAGGGTGAACTACCCCAAGATTATTTATCAAAGCATCAAGAATTGGCAAACAAGAGTAAATTCAAGCCAAAAAATTGGGAAAAATATATGTTGCTCGCGATAACTAATAACGTTTACGTGTTTTTGTATTTTTAATAAAAGTTATTTTCTAGTGAGTAACCACCCTGAATTGCATTTTATCATTTTTCTCGAAAAGAAAGTATCTTATGAGAACGAAACCAATTACAGAAATGTGGTGAGATAAGAAAACTATTTTTTTCGAGAAAAAAAATATTGTGAGGATAAACTACCCCAAGATTATTTTTCAACACACCAAACATCGCCAAACAAGAGTAAATGCAAGCCAAAAAATGTGGAAAAAATATTCAATGTGGTTACCCCAAATTTTTCGGCCTGAATTTACTTCTATCCCGCAATTTCTTGTGTAATGAAAATAATTTTTGGGTAGTTCATACCCCTAAATTTTTTTGACAAATTTGAGAAAATCACATTTTTGAACTCTCATTGTGAGAAGTGGAGATTGGAGAGGAGTGGAGATTGATGAGAAATATATTGTTTATCCGGGTGTGAATAAATAATGGCTAGCCGTATCTTGTGACGAAGGATAACGAAAAAATTATCTGGGTCCAGTCGTCCCGAAAAATTGAGAGAGTTGAAAAATATTTGACTACTTTTCCCGATTTTCGGGACGACGAGACACTTTGAAATTTTTTTTTAAAATATCAGTTCTGATTATTGAGGGTTTTTATTCGTACTGATTGTTATAAAAAATGAAGCAAAAGTGTTTATGAAGAAGAAGCAATGCTGGTAATGGTAGCTATAGGATTTGCAACAGTTTTAGGGAATAATTATGACAGTGGTTGTCTGGGTGATTTTTAATTAACAAATGAATAGTCCAGACTATTTTCTTTTATGATTAGCAACTTTTTAACAAAAATTCAGGAAAAGAAGATTTAATTCGATTGTTTTCAAATCTTCCTGAGCAATAGATTCTGAGGTACAACTGTGCAAATATGTCAATTCTGTTCAGAAATGATTGGTTAGTAACGTGAATTTCAAATTGTTTATCCTACGAGAGAAGTGCAAGAAGCAAAAAAGTTTTATTTTTGTTTAGAGGTGTTAAAACGATTTTATAAATTTTTGTTGCTGATAAATTGTGAAATTGTTTAAACAGAAGTGTCAGTGGCGAGTGAAGTATAATAAAACTACGAAATACAGGAAAGTTTTACATTTCGAAGCAATAACCAAGATATTCGTAATCAGCGGACCTTTTTTGACCTTTTAAACTTAATATGAATCTTCATAGCTTATGTTTTAATTGTTTCAAAGTTAGAAACCAATTTTGGAATATGAGTGATATCAGGATTGAAGATGTAATCAATATTCAATGATTCAATATGTGAATGATTTGACAATATGTTGTACTCTACTTACGAACAGAATCAAGGAACATCACAAACGTGAAGTGCAGCATTAAGACGAAGATCTTCATTTTGCTGTAGACACAGAGAGATGATTTGTAACGAATTTTTTGGACTATAACTAACTGAATTTTGAATATTTTTTGCTTGCATATATACTAGCGGTTGTCTTATTATTGACGAAAATTCTTGTCGACATGTAGGCCACTGATTGGCGTTTCGTAGAGCGCGTTCTTATTGATACAAAATAAACAAACTTTCATGTGTACGAATAGGCCAGGTGGTACAGACCGAACCCCTCTCCCTTTTTTAGCTCCACCAATCAAGTTTGTAAGAAACTAGACTCTTGATAAAATTATCCAACACATGGATTCTATGTACCTTTTTCGTAGAATGGAATGGCGCAATCAACTTTACCGAGATTTAGATATTTCGAGATATTGTTTGAACAAGCGAAGCCTCGCCAGAGATAAAGTTGGATAAATAAAGATACTTTAAAACACGGAAAAAATTTTGATTGTCATATATAATTGTTTGTTCAAATTATTAAAACCGATTTAATGTGAAGGCGTCATGGAACCAAAGAAAAATGTTATTGACAATGAATTTGGAAAATTTACATTCTGAAGATGTGCGGAATTGATGTATTATAAAAACTATTTCTTTGCATGAGCAATCTCAATTGCTGTACTACTGAGATCACTTTGAAAATATATTTTTTGCGACCGTCTGAAGTTTGACACTGATGGTTCCAAAATTTAGAAAACCAAATTTTCATCAATGTAAGAAAACGAAATGTCCATGTCAGAAGGTGTGAAGCTGCCTCAAATGAAAAAAGGGAAGACCACTCTACAGTAGATATGTAATAATCCTAGAGTAGCTAAGCATTAATTATAAGCACAAATATAAGTTAAATAATCAATTCTAATTTTAATAGTTTGAAAGGTATCGTCTCTTAACTATTAATTACATCAAATAAATTATTTTAGATACATTAGTATTTTAAATCAATGATGAACTACTGTAGGATCATTATCTGCTGTAGGGAGGTGTCTCCTTCTATTTTTACATTCTCATCTAGAGAAGGTATTAGATTTGTGTAAAATT
>CAKNYM010044335.1:20261-37992 GCA_932195095.1 Andricus curvator | reverse complement strand
ATGGTCTGGAAGAAGTCGATAAAATAAGGTTTTTCCTTAAAAAATTCTAAATTGTTATTCCCAGACGTTAAATCAAGAATATTTACATCACGAAAATTCTTTTCATAACACTGTTATGAAAGTACCAACTGAAATACACATTTTTGTAATCAACACTGTTCCTCTAAAGTTAATAATTTGCAAGATAACAGAGCTTTTGTTATAAGTCATTTGATCGCGTTACAACAAATAGTCATTTTTCATTGAGCAAATTAGTGTTAGAGGAAAAATTCCTGCAAGAAACTATACTTTCCTACTTGATTAATACAAGTCTATCTGAAATGATCAATAAATTGTTTAAATTTATGCAAATTGGGATTATTATTTAATTTTTTCACTTTGAATTGATGCAAGTCTTTCTGAAAGACATAAAGGTGTCGAAATTGGTATTCTTATTCTTTGAAGTTTTACTAAAATGATGGTATACGCAAAAATTTCAAAATTTAAATATATGGACCTGTACAATTGTTTAGATTTTGAGCGCCCATCTCTGCTTTTGCGTTTAATAGAAAGGCGGGGAAAAATGTAAAAAATTTGAGAAATTATTACGAATTCAGTCATACCAATTAATTTATTGTTGTTTTATTCGTTGAAGAGTTATTGAAATGTATTTTTTTATGGGTAAGCAGCTTCAGTCTGCCCCTAACCTTTGCACCGTGTCGGCGCCCTTGAGTATCAGTTTCAGGTCTATTGTCGTCCTTTTAAAAAAAATAGATATTAATAACTCTTCAACGAATAAAATAACAAAAATTTTAATGGTATGACTGCATTCGTAGTAATTTCCCAAAATTTTCAGATTTTTTCCCGTCTTTCTATCACGCGCAGAAGCAGAGATAGTCGCTAAACATTTAAACAATTTTACAGGTCCATATATTTAAATTTCGCAATTTTCGACCACATCATCATTTTAGTGCAACTTCAAACAATAAGTACACCAATTTTGACACCTTTATTACTTTTTCCAAAAGAGTTACATCAATTCAAAGCGAGCAATTTAAACAATCATCCCAATTTGCATAAAATTAAACAATTTATTGATAATATCAGATATACTTGTATTTATCAAGTAGGTAAGTATAGTTTTTCGTAGGAATTTTTTCTCTAACACAAATTCGCTCAATGCAAAATGACTATTTGTTGTAACGCGATAAAATTACTTATAACAAAACCTCTGTTATCTTGGAAGTTATTAACTTTAGAAAAACTGTATTAATTACAAAAATGTGTATTTCAGTTCGTACTTTCAAAACAGTGTTACTTTTTTCTCATTCATCAAATACTTTTTTGGTTATTGATAAAAGTATTTGTTGTCACTTATTTTACAAGTTAATTGATTTTGTGCATTAAATATTCGTCGGAGCGAAAAAATGCCAGAACAACTATTGTTTCTCATGAGCTTATCTAACAGGAGAAAAAAAAAAAATTTCAAAAATTTCAAATTTTAAATGTTTAATGTAACGTTTATAAAAAAATAATTAATTGCGAATATCTCGAGAACGGCACATTTGCCAGAGTTCTGCTACACAGTTTTGGATTCTGGAGATCATTTTAAATAAGAATCAACAAAAAAATCGAATGGACCTCGTCGATCCGACGGAAATGGGGTTGGCGTCTGGACTACATAGGGTGATACCACTCCTTACTATTCCTTCGTGGTCCTTCCTAATGCAGCGTTGAGGTGTTAGCTTAAAGCACTATTTTCGAAATGCCAGGTGCGCATGCGGCAATTGGGTGTAAAAATAAAGAAGCAAATCGCTTTCCAAATAACAAAAAACAAAGGAAACTGTAGATAATGCCTCGTGCGCGGACTGTAGTGGGAGTCTCAGCTACAGTTCGCCGGCGCCAAAAATAAAAACTAATCAAATAATCAGGTAATATCAAAGTATTATGATTAAATAAATAATCAATAATATTGCATAATGCACAATAATTTATTCGTTTAATATTCTGTACAATATTTCTCTTTTAAAATCAAAGAAATACTAATGATCTATTATAATTATAATATGAACAAAAAACAAGTAAGTTGACATTTCTCTCAACTTTCCAGAATTACCATTTCTTTAAAAGATTTTTAGATTACGCAAAGAAATTTGCAGTGGATGAGAATAATTAAAAAAAAATTTTTATTACGTTCTAAACAAATTAATAAACAAAAGTTATTTTCGAGATTGTAAATGTTTTGCATATTGAAATCCGGAGTTTTGGTACAAAATGTGCGAGAAATAAAAGTTTCTTTTACTATCAATTGAAAATAGATGCTATTGGGCAATTGTTTAAATGATTTTCATAAACAAATTTAGAGTTTGGCTATTTATCAACGAATAGGCTCAATTTTTCCAGGGTATTAACTAAGATGTTTTTCATAATAAATTTTGTTTTTCAACAAATAGCTTTGAATTGTTTACGGAATCAACTCATGAGGTCGTTTTGATGAGTTTTTTTCATGATTATTTGCAACATTTCTGGCTTAATTATTATAATGAATTAATACAATAGTTTAAAATTTGGATTACAAATAAGTGTATTCAAGTCGAATTAGTTATAATTTATTGTTAGTTTCTCTAAACATAGAGGAAAGGGAAGAAAGTCTTTTCAAAATTCAAAACAAAATCCAAATTTTGAGTTATCTCGAAAACGGTTAGAGATACACGAAAACTGACAACATTTTCACGGTTTTCTAAAGGGGGATGGTCCTCAACCACCTCGACCCAAACCAGTAAACAGATGTTCAAAATTCGAAAAAAAGCCAAAATCTTAAATGTTATTTGAAATCGGCGAGAGAGACTCGAAAACTGACAGCATTTCCAGGCTTTTCTAAAGGGGAATGGTCTTTGGCCACCCCGAGGTAAAAAATTAAACAGATTTTCGAAATTGAAAGAAAGTCAAAATTTTATATTATCTCGAAAACGGTCAGAGATACGTGAAAACTAAGTAAATTCTAAATTTTTTGCAGAGGGGTTTCCTTTTCGAACCAATCGAACTAACCCAATAAAAAGATTATTTAAATAAAAAATAAAATATTTTGAGTTTTCATGGAAACAGTGAGAGATACGCGAAAACTGACAGCCTTTTCAGGGGTTTCGAAAGAGGAATGGCCCTCGGCCATCCCGATCTAAACCAGTAAACAAAATTTCAGAATAAAAAAAAAAATAAAAAATTTGAATCTTGAAAATGGTCAGCGAAACGTGAAAACTAAGTAAATTTTAAGGTTTTTGTAGAGGGGGTTTGTTTTAACCAATTTCAACTAACCTCATTAAACGATTTTCAAAATTTCAAAAAATGACAATTTTGAGTTATCTGGAAAACGGTGAGAGATACGCGAAAACTGAAAACATTTTCAAAAGGGGGAATATCCTCGGTCACCCCGATCTAAAGCAGTAAACAGATTTAAAAAAATGTTTTAATCTAAAATTTGAATTATCTCGAAAGCGGTCAGAGATGCATGAAAACTAATTACATCTTAGGGATTCTGCAAAGGTTTTTTTTTCGAACAACTCAAAGTAACCCAATAAAAAGATTTTAAAAATTCAAAACAATAATAAAATTTTTGAATTATATCGAAAACTATCAGAGGTACATGAAAACTAAGCAAATGTTAAGGGGTTTTGAGAACAGGGTTGTTTTCGACAAACTCGAACCCCAATAGAAAGATTTACAAATTCAGAAACATATTAAGAATTTTTTATGTATTTCGAAAACGGTAAGAGATACGCGAAAACTGACCTAATTTGCACGGTTTGATGAAGGTCGTCAAGCACCCAAACTAACAGTAAATTTTCAGGGTATTCCTGACCGGAATGGTCCTCGGGCGCCCAGAATCAGCCCAGTAGAATGATTTCAAAAATACAAATTTTGAGTTATCTCAAAACGTTCAGATACGTTGAAACTGAAAAACTTTCGGGGTTTTGTAAAGGGTGCACGATGGTCCTCGGCCACCATGAATAAACCCAGTAAAAGTCTTTTCAAAATTATTTGAAAAAATGTTGAATGATCTCGCAACCAGTGGTATACGTGAAACGGACAATATTTTCAGGGTTTTATACAAGGACTGGTCCTCGGCCACCACAAATTAGCTCAATAACAATATTTTCAAAAGGAAAAAATCAAAATTATGAATTATCTCGAAAACGAAGAGACATATGCGAAAACTTGAAAAATTAATAATAAATAACAAATAGTATTAATATTGACGAAATCTGATACATTTTCAGATTTCCGGAACACGTTAAAAAATACGAGAAAACTGTCAAAATTGTAGTGATTTTTTAGAAGGGGATAGATTCATTCGCATTGAAAATTATTGAATGGCGAGTTCAGATTGATTTGGAGTGAGTCGGATTGAAGTTGCTGTATGTGCAAGAATTGAGAAGGATTGAAAAGACATTTTGGATGAGCCACGGATTCAGTGGATTGCACGCACGGATTGAAAATAATTAAAAGGTGTGTTAGGATTCAAGTTTATGTTGACGCAGGGATTTAAAAGAATTGAATTTTTGGTTCGGATTGGTTCCCGATTCACACGAATCGAGCGCATGGACTTGCGAGCATGAAAAAGATTAAATTAAATTAAAGATTAAAAATTCAATCGGATTGGACATCGGACTGAGAAGGAGTGAAAATTTGTTTCCGATTGGTGTGTTATTCATTCAGATTGGTTTTGGATTCACATTTATCCATTCGGACTGGTGTCAGATTCAGTCCGATTCATTCTGGTTGAATTCAAGAAAACCCACGTATTCAAAAGGATTGCAGGCACGGATTGAAAAATTGATTCGGTATGGGTTTGGGTTGAAGTTGGTGCTGATACATCAATGGAGAAGGATTGATAAGTGAACCTCGAATCCATTCGGATTGAATTTGGGGTTGAGACATGTATTGAGATTGGGTTTTAATTTGTGGTTGAATGACGTATTGAGAAGGGTTGAAGGGGATTGAAAAGTTGCCTCGAATTGTTTCGAATTAATTCGAATTGGTTCGAACTGCAACATAAATTTCAAAGATAATTACAAAATATTTCAAATCACGAAAACAAGCGCGCTCCAGCGCGCGATCATCTGTCTCGTTGGAAACAAATGCGAATTGGAGGGTCAAAGCCCAAGTGTTTTCCAACCTCTTCCTCTTCCAACCTCTTCCAACCTCTTCCTTGTTTTGCACGCCAGATTATGCATTTGGAAACAAGTGACATAACTTCTCAACTTGATATATGTGCGGGAACTATATCACTAAAAATAAAACCTTTCTGTCGCACTAAACTTATTAACACAAGTCTTACTATTTCAGTAATAATTGTTTATGAATTAGCGCAAATTTGTGTAACCTTACTAATATGAGAGCAAACTGACTCGCGAGAAGAAATTAAAGGGTCATGAATAAAGTGTTCAGTTGCGTAAAATGAAAATATATTTCGTATTTCATGTAGATTTAAATTTGTTAGTGCGCGAAATGCAGTAAAAAAAAATTTAAGATGAATAAAAAGTGTCATCCAAAGCCGATATATATATATATATATAAGCACAATTTGCTTATATTTTTTTTGTCACCCAGTACTTTGGAAAAATAATGTCAGCATTTTCTTTTCAAATCTATCGTACAATAAGACTACTGTTTAGATGGGAGAATAAAAAAATTGTTTTAGAATTTGTACAACCAATTTTTTTATATTTTTTTGCTCTTATTGGTTCTTCTGTTTAAAAACTTAATGCAATGCAATTTTTTTCGACAATCTGAATTAGCAGTTCTCAACCTATGAAATAGTGCGAAGGCGTTGAACAATTACTATATAGTAAGAGGTAATGTCGAAGTATATTTCATGTTTTCTAACCCACTGGTATACATTATGTTAAATGTATGTTTGCGCGGAGAAAAATGGATGTTTAAACGTAACATATAGATGTTCAGGGTTAACATATTTCATGTTTAACTATAGGACAGCAATATTACATAAAATTTATGATTCGGTCAAATATTGGTTGTAAATATTTGACGAGGAGTTTACTTATTTCTGACCATTCAAGGAATAAATTTATAACTTATTTGTAAATTTAAAACTAAACTTCATTGTTTTTACATAAACAAAAACTATATAATGAATATGGAATATAAAACGGAGTAAGCAAGCTGAGAACGAATGACCTGTAATCAGCATTTCAAATTCTATCTATTTTCAGTTACTTAGGATCAAATTTTATTTTATTTATTCAAAGTGATTCATTTAAGTTATTTATTTAAATGACACGTTCGCTCCGCAACACTGCTCCGACCCAGATTGCTGATCAATCTCTCTAGCGATCGCCCCAAGTGAAGAGCCTCACAAAATTGTTATGCGTGGTTCCCCACTTGGGCCCATTAGTCTCCAAGGTCTTTGTTTCAGGTTTGATTCACTCTATTGGCACTCTGTTTACAAACTATTTGTCGCCACACTTTCCTGTCCTGGCATACTACTCTAGCTTCTTTCACGTCCATTCATATTTTCATGCAAGCTCTCGTGTTTCTATGGCTTCTTATGTCTCTTCGGATTAATGTCTCATTCACAGATTCTAACCATTCTTTCGGCGGTCTACCTCTGGGCATTCTTCCATTTACTTTACCTTTATACACTTGTTTGGTTAGTCGTTCATCTTTCATTCTTTCAACATGTGCGAACCATCTGAACTGATTTCTTTCCCATATGTCAACTAGTGTCTCCTGTTTCAAAATTTACCTGCAACACTTTTAACAAAAAAATTCTGCCATAAATTTATTAATTTTAAGACAAAATGTATATCGAATCTAGTATAAATTTATTCGTGGAAGTAGAGTGCTGTTTGAATAAGCAAATACGTGAATTCTAGATTGATATGGGCACCTCCCGAAGGTGTTCTCGCGTTGGCGTCGCGGTAGAGCTTGAGCTTTTCTCTCATGACTTTTGACGGGTATGTTGGCTGTAGGATTGCTACCGACAGGGTTTTCCATGCCAGACAGGCAGTGATCAAAGAGGAAAGGGACTAAGAGGGACACCAAAAAGTATAAATTATGATGGAGAGCATTTTTAATATTTTGAAACGCTTGTCGCTTTCCAAAGATCGTCGGGGCGCCCCTGGAGCCACCCTGGAGTCAGGTAGATTTCATTAATCAAACAGCTGGCCAGCAAGAACATCTGCGACAAACAGTAAACAGTGCAACATCAACTGTGCCTCCTGAGGATGCTTTAGCTAGCGTTAGCAATTTGCAGCCAAACACCTCAACAGAAATACCGTGGGAGAGCATTAAGTGGTATACCACAATGAAAGAGGAATTCGTGCGTCTCTATTATAGACCGTAAGCCCATGACATAAATGGTGTAATTATAGAAAAGAGGACAATTTTCACCTTGACAGGTTCGACTTACGATGACGAACGTAAAAATGCGTGCTTTACAGGTCTGAGTGGAAGAGGTGGGCGGTGGCGACTTGGCAAAGGTGCCCATTTTTATGGTTCATTGCCGTGACTCGGACGAGCTTGAAAATTTGTGTACATGTAGAAGAAGACATATAAATAGCAGCTGCGTATTTCCAAGCACTTATCTGGCTGTAAAAGTGCTTCCAAGCACCTTCAAAGTTGCCGGAACTTCTGGTAAAATTTCTTGATATTGATTTTACAAGAAAAAGTTTCAAGCAAAAGTTGGTCTACTTCGAAAGATGCATATTTTCATTCTCATATCATTTTTTGATAAAATTGATACATTTAGAGAAAACATCGATTAAAGATATGTCAGAACAATCAAAAGCTGTTTTTCTGTACAGCGAGTCATTTTTTCGAAAATTTTCAAGAGAGAAAAAATACTCCCCAGCAGGTGTACTCCAACATTACTGAGGAATATTTTATTCAAATGTTTATATTTACCAACACTGAGCGAAGAATTCCCGTGTAGTTCGGGTTTACACCCCAATAGTTCGGGTGGTTTCTCTTTTTTTTTGTTTCACACGAAGGTTTGGTGCGCTTGCACTACTGAGACGTGCGATCACCCGAACCATTCGGGTGCTCAACCGAAACAGCAGCAACCGAAGTGGTGGGGGGCCCGCCCCAATATTTGGGGAGCTTGCACGAATGATTCGGCTAGTGGCACGAATGATTAAGGTCGTTAGATAACTGGAATCAATTAAAAATCTTACACGTTGATGATTACAGTTCAACCCTGTCCTAAAGCACTACATGTACATTATCGAGTTTTCAATTATGTGATTTACCTAATCTTAGAATGCTCCGTTAGTATAAATATGAGTGATGAACAATAAATTCGACATAACCTAGAAAGAGTGACATTCGGGAAGAACCTGATGTTCATCAGCTGCGGCCATTAGCGAATATGCGCAAACGTCGAACGCGCAACATCCAACGCGGTTCACGACTCGAATCTCCTGAATCATTCGTGCAAGCTCCCCAAGCATTGGGGCGGGCTCCCCACCACTTCGGTTGCTGCTGTTTCGGTTGAGCACCCGAATGGTTCGGGTGATCGCACGTCTCAGTAGTGCAAGCGCACCAAACCTTCGTGTGAAACAAAAAAAAAGATAAACCACCCGAACTATTGGGGTGTAAACCCGAACTACACGGGAATTCTTCGCTCAGTGAAGTTATGGGCATTTTTCATTCTTTTTCCCATTTTTCCTTTCACCTGTTGTATCTTAAGCAATTTAAAAGAAGGTGTTCTCAAAATTCGTACATCAATAGTGTAAGTCTTGTGTAAGAAATTGGCGTCAGCTACTTGCAGGTAAAATAATAACTTATTCTCCTATGAACAATAATAAACAGAGTCACGTTCTCAGCTTCTAATTGCCGTAGAAGGTTGTAATAAAGCTGAGTATCATTCTAAAAAATTAAGCAACAAAATCGCTTCACTTTCACATTTACATTATTTATTGTTGTTAAAGTTTATAATTTTTCCGTTGGAATGTATTCGATCTTTATTACCGTGACGAAAGTCAATTTTCCGGACGCAGCGTGGGGTTTTGTCACATTTTTCGATGGCTATTGTCGTAGGCGTAGACGGTTACACCTCGGGTCACACTGTTACATCGGGAAAGAAAACGATATTTCTCAAAATATTAGATGTATAAATACTGTTAACCCTTTGCGGATCTTATAGGATCCTTTCGCGCTGAATGAATCTGGTGAAATACAGTGAAACAGTGAAATACGCACACAGTTTGGTTACGCAATGTACCTGAAGATCCGAACGTTTAAATGAACTAAATGAAAAAAAGTTAATATTTTTTTTCTGCCCTTAGCCTAGCGAAATCAGTTTTGGAACGCGTGAAATTAACTATTATGAAGAAAAAATACAACGATAATTAATTTTTAGAGGGTAAAACACCCTCAAATGTTAATGGTGATTGGGTCAACACACAATGTTCAGAATAAGCCGCCTTTATACACTTTTTTTCGAATTAAAAATAGTGCTAAAATACCTTGTCATAAAACAAGTTTTTTTAGTGGGAAAAGTATCACCGGAAAAGATATTTAAAACCACCCTTAGTTTTTCAAAATCATCTTTTAAATATCTTTTCCGGTGATACTTAACCCAATGAAAAAAACTTGTTTTGTGACAAAGTAATTTAGCATTATTTTGAATTCGAAAAAAATGTATAAAGGCGCTCATTTTGATGATTTTGTGATTTTGAAAAACTAAGGGTGATTTTAAATATCTTTTTCGGTGATACTTATACCACTGAAGAAACTTGTTTTATGACAAAGTAATTTCACACTATGTTTAATTCGAGAAAAAAGTGTATAAAGGCGGTCATTCTACACATTGTGTGTTGGCCCTATCTGCATTAACATTTGAGGGTGTTTTACCTCTAAGTCTAACACAATTTTTATCGTTAGATTTCATTGTATAATACTCACTTTTATGCCTTCCTAAAGTAATTCGGCTAGACAAAATTGAGAAAATATATTTTTTTCCATTTCGTTCATTTGAACGTTCAGAACTTCAGGCATATGGTTACGTAAGATTGTTAGGGCTCGTCAAAGAAAGTTTGTTGACGCCCCTAACAAGGATCCTTTTCCAATTCTAATCAATGTCAGGGGCCATCTTTGGGGCCCCAAGAGGGCTATTTTCCAAATAAATGCCGTTCTTGTTCTGTACATTAACAAAATAATTCCGTATTGACATTTTTTTTCAATAGTTTCGAAAAAAATTATAATTATAGGAGTTAGGTTGTGAGAAATAACACTTTATTCAAAATCATATAAAAAAGTATATTACATTTACTTCGTTTTTAGTTTTATAATTTTCCTACAGATGAAATGTCCTCAGGAATTTTCAAACGAATTTGACGTACTTCTTTGTTCCAGCTTTAAAAAATTGCACCATGCAAACAAAAAAATTTCACAATTATGCTGATAAGTTAATACCATTATATATAAATTAACCTTAAAGATGATTATAAGAACATTGTAAGGAGCTTATTATTTTCAGATTTGATTTAAAATTTAAGAAAACTTTGAAATTCGCACTATTTATGTAAGAGCTTCTCAAGAAATTGATGAAATGACTTCAATTCTGGATTTATTTGATAAAGAATTTATATAGCTTAACTGAAAGAAGAATAAACAAATTTCAAAATCGAGTTAATAAAATTAGCAGACCACAAGTGATTTCGATTATATTTGAGAAATATTTATCTCATTTTGAAAATTTTACTCAGTTTTCCCTACGTGAGAGTTGTAAATATTAACAGATTTCAGTTTTTTCAAAACATTTTTCTCTTCAAATGTCACTGATTATCGCGTTAGCATATTTAGATTTCGAAACTTCGTGCAAAATTAATCATCCTACCTGAGTTTACCTGTGATTACTGGCCTTATTTACGGTTTTAATTTGGATTCATCTTTGTAAGTACGTGCAGTTATGTATATTTGTGTACTAATTAAAGATATTTTAAATTGTACATTTTATATATGGTTCCGAAAACTATTTCAAATCAGGCTGATTCTATTTTCTATATTTTCAAAAAACCAGAAAGTATTTGTTTCACTTCTTTTCTAATATTTTAATCTATTTTAATCTAATATTTTAAGAGACATATGTTTCTTTCCCATTTTCCACTGCTGCGTTTTTGAAATTCTAATCTTGAGTCCAAATCTTCACAAAACGCGCGTTGTACACGTGCCGCTCTGGGAATAATTAATACTTCAGGGTTGTTGTAAATGGATGGTATGAGTTTTTTACGGTTTATTGAATTATTATTTGAATTTATTTGATTTTATTTATTTGATTATTTTATTCATTCAACTGAGATTGGTTAAAGTATGTTTAATTAAACATAAATAAATAAGAATAAATTCAATTTTAGTAGAAAGTTGCAAATTAACTGATTATTTCCTAAGAGATACCGCCGTTCCGTGCGCTCACCCCTTACTTCCACCCCCGGGCAAACTCACACTATCAGAAGCTGGCACCCTGCATTTTTTTTATTATCTAGGACCCCCTGAACATAAATACTAAGAGAAACGGCGTTACACTATTTATGCATCCTCAATGTTATCTACGCCCTCGTCTATAGAGTATTCAAGTATGTTGGCAGCGCCATCAGACGGCGAAATTTTTGAACGGCTGGGTGAGTCGTTCTGCCGTATTATGCAATTACCATGGATAACAATGTAAATATTTGAGGGGTTTCAGCTTAAAAAACCGGATCAAGAAGAATTTTTTACATAGTAGGTTGCTCAAATACGGAGCATAAGAATGCGGATCTACAATTTTATTCTTTTCCGGGATACTGGTGGCAAAAAAAGCGAAAACAAGTGTGTTCAGCTGCTGCCCGCAGGAAGCAGTATAAAGTACATATAATTTCTTAAAAACAAACATAGGCTTCACATAGTCCCTCTGGGATAAAATATAGGGACCAAAGGGTACTTTTTGACATCCTTATAGGGTACTTTTTTCGCGCTCAAAGGATAACAAATTCAGGATAAATTCATAAGACTTCAAAACAATTCAAGTTAAATTCCAAACAATTCAAATGAATTGGAAGCAATTTAAAAATATTAAAAAAAAACTTAATTGAAATCTGTGAATTTGAAATGACAAGGGAATTCAAAAGAATTTGATGAAATGCCTACGAATTAAAGGTGAGGTTAAAAGACTTATCAATTAAATTGGAACTTTAAAAAATTGTTAAAATCCGTTGAATTCAATAGAATTAAGTGAATTTAGGAGAATTAAAGCCAATTAAAAAAATTCAAGAGAATTCTACAAAATTTAAAAGAATTCAGGTTGATTTTAAAAAAAACTTCAAATCTTTGAAATCCTAGTAATTTCTAACCAAACAAGTGACTAATGACTACAAAATAATTCAAGAGAATTCAAATGAATTGGAAGATTCTTTAAAATCGAAAAAATCTATTTAAGTAAAAATTAAGTGAATTTGGAGGAATTTATGGGAAATGAGAAGAATTCGATGATATTCATAAAAAGTCCAGCTAAATTTAAAAAGCAATTAAGTGAATTGAAAACATTTCAAAAATATGAAAAAATTTATTGAAATAAATTTGAGATGAGTTTTAATAAAATTAAAGAGAATTTAAAAGAATTTTATGAAATGCCTAAGAATTCAAGGTGAGTTATAGAGCCTTCAAGATGAATTATACAAATTTTTTTAAAAAGCCATTGAATTGAGTCAAGTTGAGTGCATTTAGAAGAATTCAAAAGAATTTGCAAGAATTTAGAGTAATTAATAAGAATTCCAAATGCATTGCAAAAAGTATTTGAAAATCTCTTGAAATCTTTGAAACCCTACAAAATCCCTCACTTCTTGTGAATAAATTCTTCGAAATATATTAAAATATGTATTATTATATCCTATGAATTTCTATTAAATTTGATGATATTTCTAGAGATCCTGAAGAATTAATTAAAATACCTTGAGATCTTTTAAAATTTCTTGAAATCATTGAAATCCTTAGGAAATCTTATAAAATCCCTTAGAATTTTTTTTAACATATCTTAAAACCTTACAGGTCCTGTAAAATCCTCATATCTTCCAAAATGCTAGAAAATTCTTTAAAACCGCATACAATTTTTTTTAAATTCTTTCAAATTATCAAAACCCTTGGAAATGCCTTGAAATTGTTTAAAGCTCTTCAAAATGTCTGGGAATCTTTTAAAATACCCTAAAATATTTTAAATTCCATTAAATTACTGAAATCAATTAAAAATTACTTATAATCTGTTAAAATAACCTAAAATATCTCGAAATCCTTTAAAATATTTTTCAATTCTCTAAATTTTTGTAAAGCTTTTGAAAATGCCAAAGAATTAAAAAAAAATACATTGAAATATTTCAATCAGTGTATCAATTGATCCGCAGGATCATTTAAATAAAAACTTTTAAAAATTCAAAAAAATCCATTGAATTCAGTAGAATTGAGTAAATTTATCAAAATCGCTTCAAATCTTTGAAAACTTGCAAAATACCTCACTTGTCGTGAATAAATTCTATGAAATCCACTAAAATATTATAAAATCCCGTGAAATTCTATGATGAGATTTCCTGAAATCCTGGAAAATGTATTAAAATATATTAAGAGCTTTAGAATCCCTTAAAACCATTGCAATCCTCGGAAATAATATAAAATCTTGTGCAATCTTTTAAAATATCTTAAAACCTTATAGGTCCTGAAAAATTGTTCCATATCTTCTGAAATTCTAGAAGACTCTTTATCCTAAAATAGTCCAAACGCTTTGAAATTGTCAAGTTTTACTGCTTGAAAGCCACTTTCAATTATAATTACCATTTTTTATTATGTATTTTATGTATTATTTTATTTTTATTTCTCGCCTATTTACATACAGCCACATATAGGCCTTCAGCTTAACTCACCTACCAGTTTGAAAAAAAACCATCAGGCGGCGCCACGTGCGTCCCACCAGAGATACTTGGGAGCTCTATATGGTTTCAATCAAAACTGAATCGACACGGTGAGTGCCAGAGAGTTATTATAAACATAAGCAATGATTTCATGGGGAGAAATACTATCCTTTAGTGACCACGTTCGTTGGGACTTTATGATTAAAAGTCCTAAGAGTTTAGTCTCGAGAAACTATCGAATACAGACGTTTCTTCCTCGTGCGATATCAATAAAGAACGTATTTTTTGAAACAGTTGAATTCACTGCGTTTTACTTTATTTATTTACCCATTTCTAATACTTATAATGACATTTTCTTCGTTCTAATTAAATATTTGTAAATTAGTTCGAGAGAAATGAAATTCGAAATGTAGACAGACGAGCCTGCTAAATTCACAGGATATTCAGTAGAAATAGGGCCAGTCTAACATTTCTGCAGAGTTCACAGAATTTTTTCATAATATACCAAATTTACTTTTTATCATGTTCACATTCTGAAGTTGTTAACCTGATAACAGTATACAGAAAAAATTGTTCAGTATACAGACAAAATATCTGTAATTCTGTAATATTACTGCAAATTGTGTAAACTCTACAGAAAATTTTGTAAATTCGCTATCGACGAATAGATATATGTTATTACTGTCCCGATTTTAATGTAGGAGCCCTGTAAAATTAGAAGATTTCTTCCTTCGTGGATACGGTATCAGTTAATTTAACGCAAAAATAGGAGAAGGCATTTTTTAATATAAATATCTAAGCAAGGGAATTGTTTAATTTTTTACACGAGATGGCTTTTTTTAAAGATTATGTTTCTAAAGGTCTATTTTAACATTGGATAGAATGAAATATATAGACAATGTAGTTTGTTTGATTTCAATTCTGAAAAGCTATAGTCTGCAGAACGAAGTATGTCGGGGACGTTAGCTTTTATTTCGGTTTTCCGGTGGCGGGGTCATGAAGTAAAAGTGCGCAGTCTAGCACGCACACAATCAATCATCTTAAAACACGTGCATAGGTACCAGTGACTATGTCACTATGGTAACGATAGTAGCAGTGGCGGTGCGCCATGACTTCCGTGGCTATATTGATTCTATGTGAGACAGGCGCCTTCTGGTCTGACGCCCTTGACTTCTATCCCGCTTTCTAGCTCCAGATGAGAATGAAAGAGGCCGATAGAAGAAAACGCATATGAAAGTCGGAAATTAAAGGGCAAGGGCGATTATGCATTTCAATTTCAAAATATAAGCAACGAGGTAAATATTTCCCAAAATTAGACACATGTGCGAAAATTTGTATTCAACTTCTGCTATACTGAGCAAAATGTATGTTTAACCTTAATTTCTGATTGTTTCATGTTAACATATTTGTTTTTAACTATAGAACAGCCGTCTAGAATCTAGATGTTGAAGGTTGATTTCTGTGAATTTGGTGACAAATTTGTGAAATTTCCAAAATTTAAATTGGCGGATCCAATATGGGGGACAAAAATTGTAAAAAAGTTCCGTGGCTTCAGAATGGGTTCTCGGGTGTTTTATTGTGGGTCTTCGATTACGAATCTGAAGTAAAAACTCCAAAATTCAAAATGGCAGATACAATGTGGTAGACAAAAAATTTTAAAATAAGTTCCGTGGCTTCAAAATGTGCCCTCAGGGTTTGTTTGGGCCGCTGATGACGAATCTGAAGCCAAAATTCAGAATGGGCGATACAATACTTATTTTTAAATTTTGTGTCCGCCATATTCGATACGCTAATTTTAATTTTCAAATTTTGACTTTAGATTCGTAATCAGCGACCCAAAAAAAAACCCACAAGGACCCATTTTTAAGCCACAAGACCAACTTTTTAATATTTTGCCCGTCATATTGGATCCTTCATTTAAAATTTTGGAATTTTGACTTCAGATTCGTAATTAGCAAACCAAAAAACCCCGTAAACACATTTTGAAACCACGGGAATTATTTTCAAAATTTTTCCGCCATATTGTATCCGTCATTTCGAATTCTTTAAATTTAAAAAAATTGACTCCAAATTCGTAATCAACGACCCAAAAAACTCTGAGGATCCATTTTGAAGTCAAGGGCCCAATTTTTTATTTTTTTGGTTGCCATATTGAATCCGCCATTTTGAATTTAGGAATTTTGACTTCAAATTCGTCATCAGCGACCCAAAAACGCCAGAAACCCCACTTTGATGCCACGGGACTTATTTTAAAATCTTTTGTCCGCCATATTGCATCCGACATTTTGAATTTTTGAATTTTAACTTCAGATTCGTAATCAGCGACCCAAAAACCCATTAGGCGTTATTTTCAACTAATTTTCTCTCGTTGATTAGTCACAATTAAATTTAGTGTTTAAAAACACTGTATTTTTTCTCTTTGCTTATTTATAAAATCCATTCCGTTAAAGAACAAAATGTTTTCAAAGTTTCTTAATGTGAAATGAAGTCCGACAATACTTTTAACCTGCTTTTTGTTCTTATAATTTGTTAAAAACCATGTCAAAAATATTTAAAAACGAGGTCAAAAAGGTGCCGTACATGTATGGCACCATGAAGCAAAGGGTTTTAAAGATATGCAATGCAGAGCGTTCTTACCTCGTAGAATTTTATGAAGAAGAAACAGCACTTGCGTCCAACATTTCACTCTATCTAAACAATTTAAAGCATTGATATTAATATTTATAAACAAATTATTTAAAAAATAACTTAAAAATTTAAAAATTTGGATGTTTACGAAGAAGCTATAAAAGGGACAGAAGGAGAAAACGTCCCCGGTGTGGTTATATTTTTTTCAATTCGGAAAATTTTTAGTTGGTAATTTATTTATTTATTTTTGCATAGTTCATTTCAATTAGGAGTATTTTTAAAAATATGTTCTTATTCGTGTGATTGTAAAGAACACTAAGGCCGGGAGTTTTTTCAAATTTTTTAACTTTTTAGTTATTTTTTAAATAAAATATTTTGTTATATTTTTGGTGTAATTTTTTAACTTTAATGTTTTCTATTTATATTTTTGTAAAGAACACTAAGACCGGCAGTTTTTTCAAATTCTTAAATTTTTTCAAATTTTAAATATATACTGCGAAATTTTATTGCCTTTTTAGCTGTCTTCTATTTCGAACCGACGTTCTTCCTTTACATATAAACAAACATCAATAGATGAATAAAGTGACTTTTATGAAAGATTGTCATTGAATAACGTTAAAAAAAAATTATTTTGCATTTTTAAGAAGAAAATTAGAAACACAATATCGTCAAGTCAATCTGTGCAAAAATTCTATTCTTGAACAAAAAGACTCAGAAACATTATGCAACCAAAAATCAGTTATTTTGAAAAAACATATTCGAAAAGCTCAATATATGAAAAAGAATTGCATAGAAAGGCCTCAAAATATATTTTGCATTTTAAGACTATATTACCTGCACCGAGTCCTCGTAAAGAATTATTATTTATAACAGGTCATACACGGAAAAAATTTATCCGTAAAAAAGTCACGAACTAGTAGCTAGGTCTCGGATATGAGAAAAATTCATCGGATATTTATGTATTTTCGTAAATAACCTGCGAACTTTGAGAAAGATTGACGAACTCGATGTGAAAATTCTAAAACGGTTCATCACTTCTTTTTTACGTGAATAATTACAAAAATATTACGAGTGATTGGGAAAAGATTCTCAGAGCATTCACGAGCTTGCCCGACAAATCTGGGAACTCGCAACTAAGTTCGCCTGTACGTGGCCCACACACACACTCTCCCAAACGCGCGGTGTGTGTGTGCGCTCGTATGTGTGCCTCGAGCTCGTCGGATGAGTGGCTA
>CAKNYM010044335.1:0-20251 GCA_932195095.1 Andricus curvator | reverse complement strand
CTGTTCGTAGGAAATTCGAACTGTTCGTAAGAAACTTCGAAATTTATCCATATATTTCTCATAGAAATAAGGATTTAATGTTTCATTTTTTTATCTCGTATCCGAGACCTAGCTACAAGTTCGTGACTTCTTCACGGATAAATTTTTTCCGTGTATAGAGATGTAATCTATTTCATAATTTAGGGCTCATTTAGGGCTAACTGGGGCCCCTATTCCCAAATTTAAGGCTCTATTATTTTTTGTAAAAAATAGTGTTTGCGCTAGCTTAACGTTAAGCTAACCGAACATTGCTGTAAAACGTACTAAAACTGATTTGACAGAAAATTCACCTAATACAATAATTTAGGGCTCAGTTATGGCTCTGGGAATATGACAATCAAAATTAAAAAAAAAAGTTTAAACAATTTTTGTTTAAACAATCCTACTAAAAATCAATTAAACAAATTTCTTTTCATACCCTACGTTAAGGCTCATTCAGTGCTCCCCGAATATGACTACGGGCCCAAATTAGTCCTTAATGAGCCCTAAATTATGCGAGTAGAAATAATGGGTTTTATGATAGAATAGAAATGTGTTTAATTCATTTTTATTAGGATTGTTTAAACAAAACTACATTGTTGTTTTGTTCGTTAAACATTTTTTTTAAATTTTGATTATCATATTCCCAGAGCCCTAAATGTGCCCTAAATTATGAAATAGGTTACATCTCTATACCTCAATAGTGTTGTGCCAGTTTAACATACCTGCACTTTCGAGATGAGGTACTTTAGACACTGGTATAGGTAACTTTAAACACTGGTGTTGGTATCTTCTTGAAATAAATTTAGATTCAACTTGAACAAATCTTGTAATGATTGTTGTTTTGTTTTTAGGGTTTCGTAGCCCCGGGATGAAACCCTCATGGTTCCGGTCGGGTGTCCGTCCGTCGTACAAAAGGGCATAAGCGCCAAAAAATTTTTTCTCATACATTTTTTTACATAATTTTTTTGTTTACAAATTTTTGTTTCAAAATTTTCTTTCGGAGTGGATAGACTGCCGGTACCGGCAAAAAGTTCTCTGCCAGTACCGGCAAAAAATTTTCTGCCGGTACCTGTAAAAAAAACATATTTCCTGCATACCGAAGGGACTGTCAAGCATTTCAGAGTGAGGACATGTGATTTAGGAGTTATTTTGTCATATTTTGCCTTTTGAGACTTTATATGGAACGTTTTACGTATATAGTATATATCGCACTTTATCGTCGATTAGCGAATCAAGAATGACGAGTGACGATTCATGAGAGCAGGAAGGCACGCACCCCTGTGACTGGTCACGGAAATAATGTTGGTCAAACCCCTACCCCTTTCCAAATTATTGTGGGGGCGGAAAGGCACCCCTTTGACTGGTCACAGAAATAATGTCGGTCCAACCCCTACCCCTTTTCAACGTCTCTTTTGGGACGGGAAGGCACCCGTGTGACTAGACAGCGAAATAATGTTGGTTAAACCTCTACCCCTTTCCGGTGTCTTGTGGGGGGAGGGCGGAATAGCAGCCCTGTGACTGGTCACAGAAATAACGTTATGTGCAATAACAATAGTAATGTAATGAAACTGTAATAAAGAATGTAATAAAGAATGTAATAAAAGTGTAATTATGTACAATAATGTTGTGTAATAATGTACCGGCAGACAACTTTTTTTCCGGTACCGGCAGAGAAGTATTTTTTCGGTACCGGCAGAGAAGTTTTTTGCCGGTACCGGCAGAGCATCCACTACCAATTTTTTTTCACAACATTTTTTTTTCAACAATTTTTTTCACAAAATTTTTTGTTTCAAAATTTTCTTTTTCAACATTTTTTTTAGCAAGATTTGTTTACAAAATTTTTAAATCTTTTGTTTTAAGATTCTGTTAAGACTTAAATTAACGTTCAAAGTAGGCACTGGGCACCTACTTTGACTAATTTTTTCGTTTTGGGCAGCAGGCTGTGAGGGGAGGGGGTCTTAACTCCACTCTATGCAATATAAAATTACAATTTTTCGTTAACTCCTCCTGATATAACATTTTCGGACGGGCGTTGCAAAAAATAGCGTGTGATATACGTGCGCATAGGTGATTGCTAACTCGTGTGATTGCATCATTCGCCTGTGACTTATGCTGCAAAAACAATCACCTATTTTGCGCACTTTTATCTCAAATAACTATTTTTTCCGACTTAACTACAATAGCCGTATATCCAGCCCGATTTGCGGTTATAACCTCACCTATTCCTGATCATTCGGTCACGCATGCTTCAGTCGGAAAAAAAAGTATCGTATGCTTCTCGGGAGGACGCTCATTTTCACACTTGGTGAAAATGAGGCGCGTTCCTCCCATGTAGCATAATATACTATTTTGTGAATAAAAGTAGTCACCTCTTAAGGAATGTTCATGGAATAATTTCCACCCAATATCTTTCAGTTTTGACCCCCCCCCCCCTCCAATCCCCTTTTATTGTGCCCGGATAAGTGACGAGTTTCCAAGTATTTTGTAAAATAATTGTGAATTGTTTAAACAGTTATCATTTGTTTAAACAAATTTTCCCCTTGTAAGTCGTGAAAAGTTATTATCTTTCGGGATAAATGATATAGAGTTGATGAATGTCAAGAGTAGTACTTCTTGCTTAACATATTTGGTAATTACTTAAACAATTTTCATTTTTTTAAACAATTGTTTTCCCTTGTAAAGCGTGAAAAGTTATAATTTTCTGATATTAATGACACAATTAACGATTATTAAGAGTCATATTTTTTGTTTCAGATTTTTCGCAATTATTTAAACAATTAATAATCACTTACTTGCGTCTTTTCATAGGGAAGGTGGAGAAATGACTGGTTTTTTCGAATCTCTTACACTATGCCGCTTATTATTCAGTATTTCCTTATCTCAGAACGTATACTCTATGTATATTGTTTCAATAACTAAATTTAATTGCTCTAAGAAATGTATAGTCCTTTTTTTCTCCAAATTACTTCTCTGTTCTGTTTCATTCATATACTTTAGGAAAGATCTTCATGCAAATTATTTTCAATTTACAGGTTTCACTATTTCAGTAATCTACGGGGATGATTTTAAGAAAAAAAGGTCTATACTTTACTTAGAGCAATTGAATTTAATTTTTGGAACAAATTATTATTGTTTAAACAATATTTTTTATATGTTTTAAGATAAGGAAATTCTGAATAATAAGCGACATAGTGTTTACCCTCGTTAAACGATGAGATGATAGAACCAGTTGATAAGTACGTATATCTTGGTAGTCTTTTTAGTAATGACGGAAAGGTAGATGGAGAGATAGATAAGCGTATAAACGAGGGTAAGAAGGTTATCGGCAGGGTAGGATCTATTGTCAGAAGTAAAAATATATAAAATAAAGCTAAAATGGCGGAATATAATTCTATACCTACATCCACTGTGGTGTACCGTAGCGAGACCTGTACATACCAAGAAAAGGATAAGAGTAAAATTAACACGGCAAAACGCTAATGGACAAAGTTGATAGAGTAAGAATCCTCCAAGAATTTGGTATAAATGAGACACTATTTGACAGGAATGAAAGAAATTTATAAAGATGGTTTCGGCGTGTTGAGAGAATGAAAGATAAACGACTAACGAAACAAGTACATCGAGCAGCATTTCCTTTCGTACCACATAACTATTTACTTGAAGTCTTAAAAATTTACAAAATCTGCCCACGCCTCACCGACTTTCAAAGTCGTGCGATGATGCTTTGGGGTACAAGTATTACGACGGGTACCTTTCAAGGTGACTCCTTCAGTGCACTATGGTCCTGTTTAGCGTTGAACCCATTGACCAAACACTAAACAACATGTCTCATGAGTTTAGAATATATTATAATGAGGATGGTCATCAACTGACTCATCCTATATACATAGATGACATGAAGCTATACGCTAGTTCAGACCAGAAACTGCAGCAAGTGATCGATTTCACAAAGCAGTTTTCCAGTGATATCAACATGGAGTTCGGACTAGATAAATGCAGAACAGTGCATTTAACCAGAGGAGAATTAGGGAGCGCAGAGCCAGCTTGAGAGCCTACAAATGGTCGTTTGTCTGGCAAATACTGGATCAATGAGAACAACCCCAACAGCGGCATTAGAGTCTATCTTAGATCCATTTCAAAACAGTGTATTGTCGGGGGATGAAATCTTTTGCATGCACTCTAGTAAAATGCGGAAAGAATACTCGTTCATGAAGACTTTTAAGGTGATCTTCCCGAAAAGGGAGGACTGGCATGATGAACACAGGAAAGCAATTTATTTACAACGGGAGGACTCGTCTGGTATACAGACGGCTCTAAGGACTCCCTTGGCTCTGGAGCTGGAGTACTTGGGATGAAACCCAGTGCGGAGATAACAATCGAACTGAGCAAATTCCCTACCGTATTACAAGCGGAAATCGTGGCTATTAGGTCATGCCTAGAGGAGATTCGTAAACGTGGGTTTTTTAATGGCCACATTTACATATTCTGTGATAGTCAAGCTTCTTTGAGAGCTCTGTAATCGGAAGAGTTTACATCCAGATTTGTCTGGACTTGCCTGCAAGAGTTACTCGTAGTATCCCAAAAAAACTGGGTCAACTTGATCTGGGTTCCTGGACATGAGAACATTGAAGGTAACGAGAAAGCAGATATGCTTGCAAAAATCGGGCTACAAAAGCCCCAAACGGACTTGAACTATACTGTGGAGCTTCATATGCTTCGTCTAATCATGCCATCGAAAAGTGGCTCTTCGAGGAACACGCGAGGTATTGGAAGATGGCTGATGTATGATACTCTAAAAAGTTTATCAAATAACCGTGTTTAGAAAGTCTAAAAAACTCCTAAACATGGCAAGAAAATAGGTGAAAATAGTGGTTGAAATGCTCACGGGCTTTTACCACTTAAAGAAGCACCTGACTAACATGAAGATCGACAACGATCCTCGATGTCGAAAGTGCGGCTTCCGTGAGTAAACAGCACATCACATTTTCTGCGACTGTGATGTGCTTGTAAGCCTCAGATTGAACCATTTTGGAAATCATTTCTGTGAACCAGATGATTTTGTAGTCATCCCCTATACAGCAGTAAATTCCTATATGGCGTAAACCGACCTCATCAGAGAGGATTAGATCCAGGGGTACAGTACAATAATTCGGCGATTGAAAGGGTAGTTCTACCACGACATATGGGGGTAGGGGCGTTTTAGATATCAAGAAACTGTGTTAGTCACAAGTTATACAGTTGCGAGACTAATTTAACAGCAAGCGAGATGTTGCGCTTTCCAATACTATCTGTAAAGCGGATCTCGATTATACGCCATTGAATTTATCCTCATAGGACGCCTTGAATATCGGAGCAGAAGCCATAGAGAAATTATAAACGCAATGGAGACAAAAAGCCATGCACGGTGAACACCCCAAAACGTTAGATCAACATGAAGTGGATAGCGACCCAGGTAAAAATATTTGGTCTTGATTTTGTCTTCAATGTCTTGAATATGTCTTCAAGGCCATGATGTCTGGTTCCGTCTCATCAGCTAGACATTGGAGATATACAGACTTCTCTTGCATTTATGGGTATAGCTGTGCCAAGACAAGACCAGGTAGACTTGTCTTAAGACAAGAAGTGTAAGTCTTCATGAATATACCAAATTGCTCTTAAAGAAAATTATATTACCAATTTGTGGCTTTAACATTTCCCAGGGTCAACATTACAAAAGTTTTCGTTTGTAAATTTTATTGTCCATTATACAGAGCGACATAGTGCCCATTATATAGAGAGTTTGATACCTTCAGCCATCTTCCAATACCTCGCGTGTTCCTCGAAGAGCCACTTTTCGATGACAAGATTAGACAATGCATATTAACGGCCACAGTATGGCTGAGGTACGTTTAGGGCTTTGGTAGCTTGCTTTTTGCAAGCATATCTGCTTTCTCGTTACCTTCAATGTTCTCATGTCCAGGAACCCAGATCAAGTTGACCCAGTTTTTTTCGGACACTACGAGAAGCTCTTGCAGGCAACTCCAGACAACCAGACAAGTCTATATGTAAACTCTTCCGATTGGAGAGTTCTCAAAGAAGCTCGACTATCGCAGAATATGTAAATGTGCTCATTAATAATCCCACGCTTACGAATCTCCTCTAGGCATGACTTAATAGCCACGATTTCAGCTTGAAATACGGTATGGAATTTGTCCAGTGCGATTATTATCTCCGCACTAGGTTTCATCCCATGTACTGCAGCTCCAGAGCCAAGGGAGTCCTTACAGCCGTCTGTATACCAAACGAGTCCTCCCGTTGTAAATAAATTGCTTTTCCTCTGTTCATCGTGCCAGTCCTCCCTTTTCGGGAAGATCACCTTAAAGGGCTTCATGAACGAGTATTCTTTCAGCATGTTCTTAGAGTGCATGCAACGGATTTCACCCCCGACAATACGCTCTTTCGAAATAGATCTAAGATGGACTCTAATACCGCTGTTGGGGTTATTCTCATTGATTTAGTAATTTCTAGACAAAAGACCATCAACCTTTCCGTCATTAGTAAAAAGACTACCAAGATGTACGTACTTCTCAACTTGATGGTATAATGACCTACTTTTAAAAATTTTTCAACATTACTCCGTCAGATGAATATCTAGGATCTGGAGTTTACGCTATTGAACTTATCGTACAATGTTTTCAACATAACTCCCTTAGATGAATATCTAGGACTAAGTTTTATAACAATTTAATTCATTAATTATTTTTTAATGTTTTGCACTTTTTATTTGCAAGATTCGATTTTTTGGTAATTCATTCAACCTGGAGCCTACACTATTAAGTCGACTGGTACAAAATTGTCAGTAAATTTTTGTTAGGTTTATTTTTTTTTAATTTTTGGTTTATCAGTACACTGGGACCTGGAATTAGTTACCTCGGATTTACTATTATATATTCCTAGAACAGATCGCCCCGCAATTTCGGGGTAAGAGAGGACCTGGCGGGGTCAAGAGATGTTTGCTTAACCATGCGTGATCACCAGCAGTATAGCGACAAAGGAGCAGTGCACGGGTACTCACGTGCGTATATTGCGTAATATTATGTATTCCGAATGGAAATGGTTCACAAGGCTCTGACTGTTTACGTTTGGAGGCCCTGAAAATAGTATCAAGGCCAGTGCAAGGCATGCCCGAAACCGTAATTCAATCCAGGTTCCCGTGTATTATATTTAAAGATTTTTTTATTTTTTGTGTGACAAACGATTATTTAGTAATTCATAATAAAGTTTTTTTTATCAAAATTAAGTGAAATATCATCAAAGATACCTACGACCCGAAAAATTCCGGCAATTGAAAAGTTAACAGTAAAATCAACATAATTTATAAAAGTATCAAACTTTGCGAATTTATTCTAAAATATATCTAAATTTTTAAATTTATAATATTGAAAAAAATTACATAAATTTCGAAAATGTATGTAGTTTCTGTAATTTTTCTAATGCAATAAATTAAAAAATTTATAAACCTTTTAGAATTGCTTAAAAAACTTTTATTGTACAATTTGTGTTGCCTGTACTGATATATTTATACTTGGCGGAATGTTTTGCACCTCATAGATGTTTTGGTGAGATTTTGTATTTTTTTAGTTTTGTAGCTCTGGGCTAATAAAAATATTTTTTATGTTTATGTAATCCTAAAGATATATATTAAAGATAAAGATATATATTAGTGAAAAATAATACAATATAGAAATTGAAACAAAAATCTGTTACTGTTAGAATTATTTTAAAATGCGCAAAAGAACACGTTTTTTTGGATTTGGCTAATTGCAAATTTTTTTGAATAAAATTAAAAATGTAGTGCCTTAAATTTCTTCAAATGAAATAAAAAAAAACGTGCCATGATAGTGTTGTTATACAAAAAATTTGTTTCATGGTCCGCCAAGTGCGAGAATCGCTCAAAAATGCAAAAATCCTGATTTTGTCCTGATTATGATATGAGGAAAATAATTTATATTGATTTATAGTGAACAGAATTTGTTCATTTTTTTTAATGTGAACAATTTTGCTTATGAATATTCTTTTCTTATCTTGTATAGTTTTTCCAAAAAATGGAATTTTTTATTTTTAATAGTATTTTTCACATATAAAACGAAAAATATTTAACTTATAAAAAAGTGGTATCAAAAAAATTTGTCCATCTTTTTAATATAAACAATTTTGCTCATGAACATTTTTTTTATGTTTTATAGTTTTGCCGAAAAATTGCATTTTTTTCTTTATAGCATTTTTCACAAATAAAACGAAAATATGTAACTTTTCAAAAAATAGTATTAACAAAATTTGTTCATATTTTCAATATGAACAATTATGCTCATAAACATTTTTTTCATATCTTGTATAGTTTTGCCGAAAAATGGAATTTTTAATTTTTAATAGTATTCTTCACGATTAAAACGAAAAATAATTAACTTTTCCAAAAATGGTTTCAAAAAAATTTGTTCATCTTTTTGATATGAACAATTTTACCCTCCAACATTTTTTTCATATCTTATATAGTTTTGGTGGAAAATGGAATTTTTTATTTGAAAAAAAAAAAAATTTCGATGGATAAAACCAGAACCATTGGTCAAAAATGGCTGGTTAACGAACTTGTTCTTTCTTTTTACGCCTTAAAAACGTGTGCCAAAGTTCAATCCCATCTGATCAGTCTTTCGAAAGTTATCGTGACTACAGACAGACTACAGACGGACAGACAGAAACCTTCGTAAAAATCGTTTTTTCTGACTCAGGGGGTCTCAAAACGCGGAGATTTGATGAGAACCGCTATGTCAAATTTTACATAAAACCAATACCTTCTCATTGAATGAGAATGTAAAAATGGTTTTCCAATTTCATATTATTTTTCACTAAACAAAAACTATATTTACCAAAAATTCTTCATAATTTTTTGGCCTACAGAAAATTGGTCTAGTATGGGGATTTTGAAAGCCATGCGCGAACTGAAGATATTGTTCGATTTCAACTTTTTTCTTGGGCCTAGTTTTTTCTTCCCAAAAGGCAATTTTTCCGCACTATTGCGTTTCGAGTTTAAAAAATCGGGTTTTTTCGAGCCACCCTAATGTGAGGTAAACCCTCGGGTAAACCCGTTTTTTTTATCTAGAAGAAGCAATAACAAGTCGTGAAATGCACAATTCCGGGGTTCCCGCTTTACTAGAAATGCATCCCTGAATTAAATCAATAAGGATTGTATACTGATTACTAGTAAAATATTCACTGAATTTACACAATAGACCTTAGAATTAATTGATTAACTCCAGTGAATATATTGCTGACAATCAGTGATATTTCACTGTAAATCAGTACACATTTTTATTGATTTGATTCATTGACCCATTTTCCACTGATTTAAATTTAGATAGCAGGGGGGTGATTATGTAACTTTGAATTCTACTTTCACTTCTACTTTTTCAAAATTTACATCGGTTATCTTTTTTTTTTACAATTTAATTGTCACGACACTTAAAAACAACTAACGTGAATTTCGAAAAAGTGGAAGTGGAAATGAAAGTGAAAAAGTTACATAATCACCCCTTGATTCCAAATTAAAAATCGACTGGAAATTTTATAGTACCTAACACTTAAAATTTCAGACCATTTTTCTGCTGAGGAATCAGTCAATATCGATCAGAATTTCAGTGACTTTCCACCAAGGTCGTAGCCAGAAAATTTTTTCGGGGGGGGGGGGGATATGCAGCGGCACACAGGAGAGTATATGTATATTATTGAAGTGTGTGGTACGGCAGTGGTAGGGAGAAAGTCTGGCGATGCGTGGTGGAATGATGAAATTGCGGCAGCCCAAAAAGAAAAAGAAAAATCGCACAAAAAAACGCTGAACATGACAGGTCTTAGCGATGATGAGAGAAATAGGCTCAAGAATGATTAAAGACACAAAAAAAGGAAAGTTAAACGACTAGTCAAAGAGAGTAAAGAGAAAATCAGAACAGAAGAAGAGAACAAAATACAAAACTGCTTTGGAGGAATAATGAAACTACTACATAAACAGTTGAAGGAAAGTAAAAGTACAGAGTTTGCCAGCATGAGAAACAGCAAAGGGGAAATGCTATATGATATAGACGGGATAGTAAACGCTTTAAAAGACTCTTTTAAAGAACTATTAGAAGGTGAAGATATAGGGCAACAAAACTGCGACATAGAACATAATGCATTAGAAAACCCAATTGAAAAAGTCTGTGTCACTGAGGTCAGAGACATAATAAAGAACCTGAAAAACGGTAAGGCTGCTGGTGCAGACAGTATTAGCGCTGAAATGCTTAAATACAGTGGCGAGTACATGCCTCACAGGTTGTGCGAATTGATAAATTTGTGTATCGAGACAGGAAAAGTCCCAGACGATTGGAGAAAAGCGATCATCGTACCAATATACAAAAGAAAGGGAGACAAAAGCAACTGCAGCAATTACAGAGGTATCAGCCTACTAAGTACCGTAAGTAAAATATACTCAAAAATACTTATTCGTAGGGTAATGGAAATCACAGAAAAAAAAATATGGGAAGTCCAAAGTGGATTTATGCCAGGAAGATCATGTACTGATCAGATATTTAGCCTAAGACAGATCACAGAAAAAAGGTTGAGAGTAGGAAAGAAAGTTTTCTGTGCATTTATTGACCTAGAAAAAGCATTCGACACGGTAAATAGAAGTAAACTTTGGGAAGTTCTTAAAGAGTACGGAGTAAATGGAGGGCTCCTGCAAGCAATAAAAACAATATATACAGGTAGTAAAGCGAGTGTAAGGGGTAAACGGGAAACTGAGTGACTGGTTCGATATTACGCAAGGCGTGAAACAAGGATGCGTTATGTCCTCGTGGCTATTTATCATATTCATGGATAAGTGTCTAAGAACTGCACTCTTCGACGAAAAAGGTGTAGATCTCCAAACAGTTAAGGTACGTGGGTTAGCTTTCGCAGATGACAAGATTGTTATGGCAGAATCAGTCGAGGACTTGCAAAGAATGTTGAATAAACTTCATGCAAGCATGAGGGACATGGGACTCAAAATTAACGTAAATAAAACAAAAATCATGGTGTTTGAGGGAAATAGTGAGAAAACAATGTGCAACATTGTCCTAAATGATGAGAGATTAGAACAAGTTGAAAAGTACGTATACCTAGGTAGTCTATTCACTAGCGACGGAAAAATAGATGGGGAGCTAGATAGGCGCATAAATAAGGGTAAACAGGTTATCGGTAGAGCAGGGTCCATCCTAACAAATAAAAACATATCAAAAAAAGCTAAAATGGTCATACATAATTCTATATTCGTACCGACTGTACTATACGGTAGCGAAACATGGACATGTCAAGAAAAGGACAGGAGTAAAATTAACGCGATCGGCATGAGACCTCTGCGCATAATATGCGGGAAAACACTGATGGATAAAGTCCGAAACGAGACAATCCTCAAAGAATGTGGTGCAAAAGAGACAATAGTTGACACATGGGAAAGAAATCAGTTAAGATGGTTCGGTCATCTTGAAAGAATGAAAGATCAGCGTCTGACCAAACAAGTGTACAAAGGTAAAGTAAATGGCAGAATGCCTAGAGGTAGACCGCCGAAAGAATGGTTAGAATCCGTAAATGAGACATTAATCCGAAGAGACGTAAGAAGCCATAGAAACACAAGAGCTTGCATGAAAAAATGCATGGACGTGAAGGAAGCTAGAGTAGTATGCCAGGACAGAAAAGTGTGGCGACAAATAGTTTGTAAACAGAGTGACAATAGAATGAATGAAGCCTGAAACAAAGACCTTGGATTCTAATGGGCCCAAGTGGGGAACCATACATAACAATTTTGTGAGGCTCTTCACTTGGGGTGATCGCTAGAGAGATTGATCAGCAACCTGGGTCGGAGCAGTGGTGCGGAATAAACGTGTCATTTGAATAAATGACACAAAAATTCCAGATCAATGTAAAACATATATACCTAACACCTATATACCTATCTACTTTACACCTATATACCTATCTAACTTGTACCTATATACTCTATACCAATACACCCATATACCCAATACTATTTTCCAACCGAGCAAGTCACGCCTACCCCGAAAGGGAAATGGCTTAATGGTATAATAATAATGTACAATTGTACATGTTTCAAGAATTTTGGTGGGCGGTGTCAAACGCGGGTCATCCTGCCCTTGCTACGGCCTTGCTTTCTACTGATTTCCAGTCGATTATGATTGCTGAGAATTGTATAAAATGAGTCGCTGATTCTTAATGAAATTCCAGTGATTCAAATTCAGAGAACTAGGTATCAATAATATTTCCTTGATTCAGATTTATAGAGTGTGATCATAAAACGTAGAAACTTTTAAATTAAATATCCAGTTTTCAAGTTTAAAACATTGAAAGTTGAAACTTCTTGGGATGTAATCTATTGAACAATGATTATCAATCGAAAAAGATTAATGTAATTAACAGTGCCCAGTTGTAATTTAAAAAATTGGTTGATTTCACACTGAAGCATTGAATATTCATATTGAACAAATTTCAAATTAGAAACTTATAAAATGTCACAAATCAGATAAAAACAGTGAATTATTATCAATTGTAAAAATTTAAAGAATTATGATTAAAAACTGTTCAAGTTTTAAATTATTTACTTTCGAAAACTAAATAAGTTAAATTTTTGCTATTTAAATTAGTAATTCAGGGTTTCACTGATAAACCAGTGACGTTTCGTATTTTTCACTATGAAATCCGTTCGATCAAACGCTGAAGTGAATTAATTCCGTGAACTGTTGCAGATTATGTCACGACGTGTTGTCGCCGCATTGTCAATCGTGCTTCGCAAGTACTGTTCTAAATCGTTTAATTTGTTCTGATAAAGGTCAATAAATTATTACTGTATTTCTGGACAAAGTGTATTTATGTTATCATTATTAAAATGTACCCTGTATGGTCCGTATGATTGTATCCGAAAAGAGAATGGAGTACAGTATTACTGTTCAGCTGGGTTATTCTACCAACTAGGTCCTAGGAGTCTTCATTTTGGCCTCTTTATTCCTTTGCAACAAGTTTACTGCTGATATTAAGATAATAGCACCAGGGTTATTGCTGATTTCGCCCCGTTTCAGCATTACGATCGTTCTAAACAGTAATTACGGGAGTAAGACTTGGATTGCGGCAAGTACATACTTATTACAAAAGCGGCTACATAAAGATACTTGCAGAAAAATGTTTCTTAATTATTCTGAAAGAGGGCCACCCAACTTTGCTGCATTTCACAGACTTTGAATGGAACTTTGGAATGGAAGTTTCTAATGTGTCTCCTGAGGCTTTACATTTTTTTTCTTGTACCTCCACCCTATTCGTTTTGTACACCCCCCATGCACGTACTTGGTGGTGGGATGCGGACCTAAAGTTTAAGGTGGATTCCGAATCACCAAGAACAAGGGATTTTAAGTACTTTCAGAACCTTCTTCTCTAGATGTATCGGCGCTACGACTTTTCGGAGATGAACAGCTCCCTTGATCGGCTAGTGTTTCGCGCGTATGCCGCCAATGCCCTTGCAGAGTGCGATGCGAGAATAGAACCCGCAAGCTGACTTTTTATTTTAACATTTGAAAATAATGATACTTTATTATTATAAGGAACACACATATTTCACTTTTGTGGGCACTAAAATTAATACATAGTCTACTGCATCGTTTTTGTGTTTAAAAGGTTTCCCTTCAAAACTGTCAAGGATTAGCTATGCCTTTGATGACGGAACATCTACTTTATTTTTTCGAAACTGACCGTTTCCTTCAATTAATATTAACTTACCGCTTGAATCTCTTGGCATTTTTTCCCCCGAGCATCAGATTAACTCTCGCTTACCGATGTATTAGATAAACATCTCTGTATCTGTCAAAATTTATTTTATTTAGCCAGGCGATCTTGGCTGCCGAGGTAACATAGAAAGGTAGACAAACTCATTCATGTTAAAAATATTAATTCCTTTAATAATATAATTTTATCTTACTAATATTTTTTCCCCATTAATTACGTTGCCTTGATTTCTATTAATTGGCGTCGATTGCACGAATTATCCGAATTGAAAGCGTTTCTGAGATTTCAAAAGATTACCTCAAATTGATAGCACCTATAGTCCCTAGCGGTATGATATAAATTTATATACTTGTGTATTTATCGATGAATATGATTAAAAGCAAGTTTCCACTTGGAGAGAAGCGTGTAAATAAGTGTTCTATTGTACGGTAATTGAAATGAACATGCTTTCACTTCACCCACGAGCAGGACGTACTCGTATTATTTTCATCACGTTGAAACAACTGTTCACGGAAATAAACGACGTTACGCTTGTTACGTTAACCTTGTAAGATAAAGACTCGAGCCAGAAGGAATAGAACGCGAACCTGGGGAAAAATTTATCGCCGACACTTTTCTTGGCGCATACGTGCTTTAAGTCTCCAGCTCGATCGCATATATGTAAGGACGGGTCGTCAACAGAGAAAAAATCTTTCCTGTTCAGGGCTGTACCAATAATGAAGGTACCAGTGTTGACCTCGGGGGTCAGCCGACACACCCTCGCAATATACCGCTTCTACACTGCACCGCCTCTTCCTCTTCTCTCTTTCTCTTCCTCCTGTTCCACCTTTTCTTTTTATTTCGACCTCCCTTTTCTCTCATAATATGCTCAAAACTCCGTAGGTACTATATTCTATAAGGTATATCCTATGCCTATGGTGTAGACGGTTGGCTTGCACTCCGAAATCTGCATACCTCATATGTGATCTATGCCCCCTCTTCCACTTGTCACACATTTTGGAGCTTAAATCATAACCAACAAAGTTCAAATGAATTGAGACGTTTCACGTTGTAGAGAAGATGATCTATATTTTTTAGATTTGAGGATGTTCTGTATGATTTACAGAAATTTCTTTCTAAGGTTTAAAAAAAATTCCCTTAAAACAACAAAAAAACCTATAAGGATATAATTCTTTTAAATTAACAATGCGAATTCGCAAAGCTGAAGACACAGTACAATATTGATATTGAAATCCAAAAACCCGCAAACAAATTAAGGCAGATCCACTCTTGTTATTAACAAAACACTGAAAATTGCAAACACTTTTTTACAAGTTCGAGTCGATTCTTCGTTTCGATAAGAGATAGCGTAAATATGCGTATATAGAAGTTGATGTTTATGGGATAAAATAAGCTTTCAAATGAGCCTTGGCTGATCAAGCGACGCACGTAATAAATTTCCATTCTTATACGAAATGAATTTAACCACTTTCTCTTTGCAGATCCTTAAAGCGGAAGGCCTGCTGAGTATTGAAGGATTTCTTTAGTATCAAAAATTCAAAATTAGCAGGCTGGGGGGGGGGAGTCGATTTTTCTTTTTTAAATCATCATATCTGTAACAGTTACACTTTTAGTTAATTTTTATTGAGTGAATCTGCTAAAGAATAGTGCGCTTCTTCAAGAAATAGTGTTGGTCGGATTGAGAGGGGTACAACTGTGCACGGAGCAACTGTGCACGTCGATGGCCGGTGGTAGAACTTTGCACGTTGTGGGCCACTGGTATAAATATGCACCATTCCATCTGTGCGTGTCTAAATGTCAACGTGCATAGTTGCAAGTGTCCCAACTGTGCACGTCTTAATTAATACGATCATATTTTCAACTGACAAGTCCACGTGCACAGATTGGATACTCCCAACTGTGCACGTATCAATTAGTCGGTCGGATTTTTTACTTTAAAGTCCAGGTGCACAGATGGTACCCTCACAACTGTGCACGTCTCAATACGATCAGATTTGCAACGTACAAGTCCACGTTCCCAGATGGGATAGATACCTCCAACTGTACACGTTTCAATTAATACGATTAGATTTTTCACTTACAAGTCCACGTGTACAGAAAGTATCCTCCGAACTGTGCACGTATCAGTTAATGCGGTCCGATTATCAACTCACAAGTCCACGTGCACAGGTGGTACCTTCCCAAGTGTGCACGTCTCAATTACTACGATCAGATTTTCAACTTACAAGTCAACGTGTACAGATCGTACCCTCCCAACGGTGCACGTCTACATTAATACTATCAGATTTTTCACTTAAGAGTCTACGTGCACAGATGGTACCCTTCCAAGTGTGCACGTCCAAATTAATACGATTAGATTTTTCACTTACAACGCCACGTGCACAGAAGGTACCCTCACAACTGTGCACGTCTCAGCTAATACGATAAGATTTTCAACTCTCAAGTTGACGTGCAGAGATTGTACCCTCCTAACTGTGCACGTCTCAATTACTACGAATTAGAATTTCATCTCACAAGTCCACGTGCACAGATGGTACCGTCTCAAATGTGCACGTCTCAGATAATACGATCAAATTTTCTACTCACAACTCCAATTGTACACATGGAACCCTCCCAAGTGTGCACGTCTCAAATAATACGATCAGATTATCAACTCACAAGTTCACGTGCGCAGATAGTAACCCTCTCAACTGTGCGCGTCTTACCATCTGTGCACGTGGACTTGTGAGTTGATAATTTTATTAATTTTTATTAATTGAAAAATACTCAGTGGGGAGTCTCCAATTTGTGCATGTGCACAGTTGGACATGTGCATAGTTGCTCCGTGCACAGTTGTCCGCCACCAGGTCGGATAAAAACAAAATTTTTAGCAACAAATTGTTATGAACAATAATTTTTTCCATACTTACACTTGTCCGAAAAATCTTAAAAAATCAGGCGTAACCATGGACTTCAAAAAATGTCGATTATTTTTTACCATATTTTTATCTGCGATAATTTCGTTGTAAAAAATATTGTTTATACAATTCCCATAAAGAATATAACACAATTCAAAATTAAAATACCTTAATTAACACCTACGGAATTAAAGGCTGAAATATCTGTTATAAGACTGGACCAAATACACTAAACAATCTTTATTGATTTCCGAGTTAGCTTAATTTGTGTAAACGAAAGATTTTCGAAGCGTGTAGCCCGCGGGGGGTAGTCGGGGGGGGGGGGGGGCCCCCGACTCAAGCAATCTGCTCGCTGGTTACTTCAAAAATCACTCAACGTGCGGGGATGAATAAATTATGTTCTAACTCGGAAACCAATAAAGATATTTTATTGTTCTCGTGCTAATTTTGCAACTGATATATCAGACTTTACTTTTTTTAAATTTTAATAATAATGAATACAATTATGTTATTTTTTTAAGATATAAACATTTAAATTAAATTTTAAACAATCAGTAGCTAATAAAAAAAATAAAATTTAATCAACCATGAGCTAAACATTATGTGCCTTATTTTTTTACAATAAATATCTACCATAATTTAGCGCTGTTATGAAATAATGTTTATGAAAATGGTTTAAACAGTATTTTTTTACAACGAATCTATTAGATTGACAATCGCAGAAAAAATAATCGGCATCTTCTTGAGTACATGGTTGTACCTGATTTTTTCATATTTTTGGGACATGAGAACATACTAAAAGTGTTAATTTAAAAAATATTATTATTGTAAAACAAATCTACAATATAAAGATCTGTAAATAGAAAGTGGATATATTATTTTTATTATAATGAAGATTTATTACATGCATCGCTTACTCAGTGAAGGCGCAAACTTAATAATCAAGGAGATTATCAAATTTATAGTTCATAAACTATGGATCGTAAAAGGGTTCAATGAGGACTCATTTGAAAACTTATTCATCCTTTAAGCATCACCTCCTATATATACCGGGTGTCCCAAAAGTCACGGGACGGCTGAATATTTCGTTTTTTCAGGGAGGTCAAGGTCATTCTTGCAGTAACTTTTAACGTGGAATTCAATGGTGACCTTTGTTTTGATCTTGATCATGACCTTCTCGGTCATTTCAGGGTGTGGGGTTTGCGAAAGAAGTTATTCGCAGATGATTTTGGAAGGAGAATGAAATTTTTTGACTCACTAGTGATGAGTGTGCTATTGTATGGAGTAGAGGTGTGGGGCTGGATGGAAAGCGAAGAGGTAAATAGAACACAGGAGAGGTATGTCAAGTGGATACTGGGGCTGGCAAGGAACACGCCTAATTATATTGTCAGGAGGGGGACGGGGAGAACGAGTGTAGGGATTCTAGCGGGGAGTCGGGCGTGTAAATATGAGGAGAAATTTTTGGAAGAGGGGGGAAGTAAGCTGGTTAGGGAGTGTTAGTGGGAGAAGGAGAACAGGAGAGGGGGTGGGAAGATGAAGGTTAAAAGAGAAAGGTATTTTAGGACGAATGGACTGCAGATGGATGAAGTGAGAAGGGTGCATGAGGAAGGAAGGTTTATGAGTTGGTTAAGAAAAACAGCATGGAGAGAGAGAAGGCAGCAGGGGAAGAGAGAATAAGAGAGTCAAGGTTTAACGGTGACTATGTGTGGATTATGCCAAGGGCGAGAGCGTAATATTTATGTGAGAAAGGAGAGAAAGGAAGTCAGGAGCTTACAGCGAGGATGATATGTGGGTGCATGGAGGGTTTTAATAGGTTCTGGCTCTCTAGAGAGAAGAGGATGTGTGAACTGTGTGGAAAGGGGGATGCAAGAGTGGAGCACTGGTTGGAGGAGTGCATAGAGGTGGAAAAGAGTGGGATAAGCATGGAGGTATTGATGCATGAAAGAAGGGACAAAAGGGCAGTAGTATGTTTGAACGGAGTATTGGGTAAGATGGAGAAGAAGAGAAGGAAGGATGAAGAGGAATGGAGAAGGAAAGATTGTAAATAGGAGAGAAAGTAGATATAAGTAAGCTGTAAATGTTGTAAATAGTAGATAAGTATTAGGTATTAGCCGCGGAAGCAGAGTTTGGCAATGCGAGGCAATGCGAAAAGTATGGATATGCGAACGAGGCGAAGCGAGGAAGGCAAGGCGATAAGAGCGTGCGGTCTTAGAGATAAGGTATGGATGGATGTTAGTCAAGCAAGTCAATTTTTTAAGGCCAGCAGGCTGAAAAATAAACGTTTATCTATCTACAACCGCAATACCACACACCTCAGTCGCACTCCTAACAATGACCTCCTCAAACAAAGCCGATGTGCTCTCTATATTTTTATTATCAATTAGCGCCTTCCAAGTTGCCTGATCTATGCGTTCGTTTATCTTATTCTGAAAATCTATTCGCACTTCTGCTTTCTGTAAATTCTGAATCTTGATTCGCGTTTGTTTGGTTTGTTTGGTTCTCATTCTTCTCCATCCCTGACCTAAGTTTATTTTGGAGACCAGAAGGTAATGATCAGTATTTCATTCAGAACCCCTCATGGCCCTTGCATCTTTCACTAGCTCTCTCAGTCTTCCATCCGCAACAACAAAGTCAATTATACTGTGGCTATTTCCTTTACACCAGGTGTACATGTAGATCATTTTATGTCTAAACCAAGTATTTGTAATAAATAAGCCCTTTTCTGAACATAAGCTAACTAATATTTTCCCGTTATCATTTTCTCTTGGATCCCCAAAATTACCTAGCACCCTTTCTGTATGCTGACATTGGACGTTGACCCAGCCATTCATATCTTCTAGCAGAATGATTCTTTCACCATGATCGCAAGTACTTACTATATCATTTAAAGTGTCCCAGAAGGCGTCTTTTACTTCTCTCGGATTACTATCAACTGGGACGTGGCACGCTGTGATAAATAATCTTCTCATTCTAGCCCACAGCAATCTGAGGGATACATATCCTTGATCTCTGAGATGTTGCTTCGCTCTTTCATTCATAATCAAACTGACTCCTTGACTACCATATTTCAAATCCGCCTTTCAACACCCCATTTTCCATGTTTCTACTTTCGCATCCCTTTTTCTTTGTTTCAGGTACACATAAAATGTCTAGCTTCCTTACGTGCATAGTTTCTCGTAATTCTCTAACCTTAAAATCATTCACTCCGCTAGCATTCCAAACACCTAGTCTCCATTCGTCGCCTGAAACTCGACATTTCCCTTTATTGTATGCATTTATTTCGTCAATGAAAGTTTCAGCCCATTCCGAGGCTATTTTATTGTTTGTATTATTCATTGTTTAAATTGTATGCCCAACTACCATCTTTATTCGAGAAATTTATTTTGCGAGTCGAAATCATGTCCAAAATTAGGTAGTTAGTCTTCGTAGGGTGGATAGTCTAGTTATAACGTCAGTCCCACCAAACTTCAGTTAATGAGGAGTTGGGGAGGGGGGGGGGGGGG
>CAKNYM010044334.1:117843-134719 GCA_932195095.1 Andricus curvator | reverse complement strand
GAAGGCCGATTTAAGTCACTTATTTTTTTAGCAATGTTTGATATACTTTATGTGCGTTGCGATCTCATCATTTGAAAAGATTTTTTTCTGGGTCATCCAATGTAGAGTAATTGCTACAAAAAATATAACAATTAGGAATAAATTACGTACAGTTACATAGAACTAAAGGACTTTAATGGAGGAAAAAGGAAGTTTACTGTTTACAGCGTCGACACCTTGCGTACTGAGCGCAGGTTTCGCAAGTACTCCTTTACTCTTGTGTGCATTACTTGCAGTATTTGTAACACTAGATTCCCGCATAACTTTTTCACCGAATATGAGACAAGCAACATTTGCTATGAAGATGGAGGGTGTAAGTTTACGCCTAAGTCTTAATTGATCGTACTTGATTTGGTCGATCCATACACCGTGTCCTGCGTTAATCCATCATAAAGAAAAGAAAAGGGAAAGAGCTTTAATAAACATTTTACAATGGAAATAATGTTTTTTTTTATGTTTTACAAATCTCTTATGAATATGCAAACAAGTTAATTTTGTACATATTTGCGTTCACCTTATTTTCCACAGGACATTGAAACCCAACGGGCTGGTCCTCACCCTTTGAAATGCGTTCAATTAAATTTACTCTTGCCGTTTCTTGAACGTTGCTTATCGTAGCTGAAATAGTTTTAGTGGTAAATATTGTAAAAACCACAAATTTTCATAATGCGACAAGGTTTTGGAAATTATTCAAATGAAGGTTTCGAACATTTACAAAAATAAAATGAAACTAAACCAAATACGAAAACAAAGTTCTTCAAAATCTATTTTTAGTTTGGTTTATAGAAATAAAATTTGTATCAATCTAAGAAAAGTTAAAAAAAAGCATTTTTCTTCAACAGAAAAACAAGTAATAGAAATATATATTTAGAAAACCTTTTTATTCAAAATATTCGGAATAATCACCTTGTACATTATACATGCAATTCAACACTTTATGCTGTAGCTCTATATTCAGAGCTCTTACAGCTGTTAATTCTATTTCAAGTTCTAGAACACGGCGTTTGAACAGCAAACAGTTGCCGCAATGCCTATTGTTAAGAACGACGAGAAAGTTAAGATTTTTTTCAAAATTAGGTGCCTGAATTTAATTTCAAATATATTCTAAATATAGTTTTACTCTGTAGTTTCAAAAAATATTTTAAAAATCTGAAAACCTGTTATGATGAATAGTATTTTCTTCCTCAGTGTCTCCTTTTTGTGACTTTTCGCTTTCCTTTTCCACTACTGCTTGCGTCTTTTCTTTATTTAAGATATCTCGTAGCTGCAATTATAGAAATAAGATTTCATACATAGGGAAGGAATGAATCTTAATCTGACTGCATTTCGATTCGTGAATCAGCACAGTAGAAATGAGAAAATTTTCAGTCAAAGGAGTAAACCAAAAGAAGTTTTGAATTCAAAATGAAATAAATAAGAACCGGGTAAACTGAGAATTAAACAAAAAACTATAACATTTGTCTCGTCTGATTCCGCACCGTCAAACGATGTCGATTAAAAGATGTCTGTTCTTGTGAAGATCCCCTGTTTAAAATTCCTCCTTCTAATTCTGCTTCTTGGCCTGCAAGTACTATTTTATTATTTTCTTCTCGTGTTGGGGAATTGGGTTTGTGCGAATCATTGCCTTTACTTTCCAAATCAGCAACATTAGATTGTTCAGCTTGGGGGTAAATATTCTTCTTCATTTGGGTCATGCTTTTTCCATTATTCTTTGGCGTTTTGGCTGGTTTTTTCTTTTCATTTCGATCTACTTCGGAACAAGATTTATCATTGTTCGGTGACTCATTTTCCTTCTGCAATTTGAAAAATACAGTAACATTGTAAAATGTTTACATGAACTTAGTAAATTTTATAATATAACTAGACTTTTGGCTTTGGGAATGAAGATTAAATAACAAGTAACGAAATAATCTAAAAGAATTGGAGATATGAGGTAAAAGAAGGATCTGAAAAAGTAAACTATCTATCTGCTTCAAATTCCGTAGAAAGGTTTATTGCCTTTACACGAATAAAAATGTTATTGTTGGCCTGTAGATGTTTAAAACTTGAATTATAAAATTTCAAAATATGTCATTTAGAACAGAGATCCACACGAGATACATGTAAAAGAACGTAAGAAAATGAAACAAATGAAAGAAGACGCATAATTTCTGTATACCTTTGATCGATGCTGATCATTTTCCGTCGTTAATTGAAATCGCTCTTTTGCGAATTCCCTTTTCAAATTTTTCCCCTCGTTAATCAATTTCTTTTCTTTTTCTTCTTCTTCTCTAGAAGCACTTTCCTTCTTTATCATTATACTTGTACCACTGCTAGATTTTTCGTTACATTTAGAATGTTCACATTGCTGAAGGTTCTCCTGTACGAATTTCTGTGACTGTAAATTTTTGAGAAAATTTGATAGGGGCCGGACTTAAATTACGTAACGGATTATAGGCCCTCTCTGAGACCCCACCCCCACCCTCTGTAACAAACTGTAATAAAATCTTTCTCCCCCTCCCCCCACTCTTTCTGTACGTAATTTTTAGTTTTCAAGAATGTTCACTAGCTATTGCTAGTAGAATTAGGCAGGGTGTTCGAGAACTTCATTTTCAAAATTCCCTTATTTTTCCTTTTCTAATTTTTCAGTTTCCTTGATCATTAATATTCAAATACAAGCATTTTATTATTGAGATACTTTTAACATATAGTAGTATACCATTAAGCTATTTCCCTTTCAGGGTAGGCGTGACACTACCCGATTTGGGTAGTGTTTCTAGGTGGATAGTTTCTTGTAGTAAATAACTACAAGTTGGGCTCACCACACCCACGATATGCCAACAGCACGCAGTACTCTCGAATGGTCACCTATCCAAGTACTAACCGCGCCCAACGCTGCTTAACTTCAGCGATCTGACGAGAACTGGTTTTTTTCAGCGTGGTTTGGCCGTTGGCCAATATAAACATATACTCTTTTATAAACGGAATAAAACAGTATTTCAGATACAAATTTAAAATTTTCAAATTTATTAATTTATTTCAAACAAAAAAAAGGATTTTCTACTATAAAAATGGCTTTTGAACAAAATACTTAAATTTTCAACACAAAAAGTTTTTTAAACCCAAAAAGACAAATTTTCAACAAATAAAGATTTTTCACTAAAAAAAAGAAAATTTTACTAAATTGTTGAACCTTAACGCCAAAAGATGAATTTTCTCTACGAAACTTGAATTTATAAACAAAAAATATGACTTCAACAAAAAATTATTTTTCCATGAAACTGATGCATTTCTACCCAACAAAAATGAAATTTTAAACCAAGAAAATTATTTTTTTTTTACCAAAAAAGGAGAATTTTCAACTAAAAAAGATCAATCTTAAAAAAATGGAAAAGTTACATTTTCAGTTGAAAAATTGATTAAAAAAAAAAATGTCCACTAAACAGTTAAATTTTGAACCAAAGACATAAGCCTTCAATCAAAAAAATAAATTTTTAACAGTGTGGTTTAACTTTTATCCAAGTAGTTGAATTTTCAATTTAAAAAGATTATTTTTCAACAAAATAGTTAAACTTTCAACCAAAGAGATGAATTTTCAACTAAAAATATAACTCTTCAAAAAAATGATTTCTTAACAGAGTGATTTAACCAAATGTTTCAAATAAAATAGTTCAATACTCAAGCAAAGAAGAATCATTTTTAACCAAAAAGTTGCATTTTCATTAAAAAAAAAAGAAATTTCTACCAAAGCGGATGAATTTATAAATCAAAAAGATAAGTTAAAAAAAATAGTTAAAAGGATGACTTTTTAACAAAATTATTGAATTATCTACCCAATAGTTGAATTTTTATCCAAGAAAGATAAAATTTGCACTAAAACAGATGAATTTTTAATAAAAAAACGACAAATTCTTTTTTAAAGTTGAAATTTCATCCAAAAAAGCTTTCAGTTCATTTTTTAACACAAAAATATGAATTTTAAACAAAAAGTAAATTTTTTACGAAATAGTTAAATTTTCAACAAAACAGTAGAATTTTAAACCAAAAGTATGGATTTTTAATTTAAAAAACAACAACAAATAAAAAAAACTTGAATTTTCATCCAGAAAAGATTTCAGTTTCAACACCAAAATCTTAAATTTAACCAGAAAGTAAATTTTCTACAAAATGTTTAATTTTCAACAAAACAGCAGCATTTTGAACCAAAAAGTTTGACTTTTCAACAAAATTGTTAAATTATAAACCAAACAGTTGCATTTTTATCCAAGAATGATGTAATTTCTGCTAAAGTAGGTGAATTTTGAAATCAGAAAGCCAAATTTTCAAAAAAGAGTTGAATTTTCAACCGAACAGTTGCATTTTTATATCATAAAGGTGGAATATTTCTTTCAAAACAGATGAATTAAAAAAAAACTTAAAAAAATAGTTAAATTTTAATCCAAAGAAGATGCCCGTTGACTTTTCAAGATCAAAATATGAATTTTTCAACAAAAAATGAGTTTCTACAAACAGAATTGAATTTTTCATCCATAAAGACGAATGTTTTCAACCAAAATTTATTTTCTTTTTGTATGTATATTCATTTATATTTGCATCTGAACCCTAGTAGCAAGATAACTGCAGACTGGCGCAAGCTGGGCACCAGAAAAAGAAGAATCTGTTTGCAGTCTGGCGCCCGGCTGGTTCCGCTTTGGCGTGTTGTTCTGGCACCAGAGTCTGGTATAGCAGATCCTGGCCCAGACTGGTCATGATATACACCAGACAAAATTAAAATGACGTAAAATGGTACGAAATAGGTTTCTGTAATAGTTTTACACTATATTTCAGCCCTTTCTGGGAGAATATACTGCGGAGACGTCACAACATTCCAGGAGACACACTGAAACATTAAATACATAAACTGTTGTCGTATAAGCTTGCATGACTGCATGTTTGGTCATACTTGTGAATCGTTCAAATTTCCGATTGATAGATTTTCAATTTTATTATTTATATTCTACAATAATTACTAGTGTTTAAACTAAATACCAGAATCTGGTTCCTTTATTCACCAGATTCTGTTTTTCGTCTGGTCTGATCATTTCTCCCGCCAGTCTGGTCGACTAGAGCGAGCAGATGCTGAGCAAGACTCTGGCCTCTGTCATACAAGGCAGGCGTTGCTACTAGGGAAATAATCTATGTACCCATATAGCAGGGGTCTCCACAATCCACAGGTGCAGCGTGACCCAGGATCGCACGACCTTTTTCAAGATCTACCATTTTTTTTCGAAGGGAAACTGAGAGAAAATTTATGACCTTTCGGAAGAAAATCCCTGTTGGAAGGGCTCAGTTCTGAAATTTGAACATGGAGGACCCTTTTTTTTAAAGGGTTCCAAGCGGCTCGAATCAGGTAAAGGATTTTGACAGTTCTGGGTCAGAGCGGAGTAGATCCGACCTACTGGCCTGGGATCCCAAGTAGATACAGGATCTACGTTTGGAGACCCCTGCCATATAGCAATGTGAAACGCATATGCGACTCACAGTGCACGCACGCGTGCGTTCACCACGGATGACAGATGCGTCCTCATATGAGACGCATATCGCTCGCACGAGTGATGGTCGCACGCGTGCGTGTGAAATGCGATCATCGTGCGACTGTACCCTGAATCCTAAAATACTATTTATAATATATTAAAATATCTATGTCAAATAAATAAATTGTTATTTTGCATGAACAAATTTATTAATCAGATAAATTCACATTAAAATTATTAAAACAATGTAACCTTGTGATGCTTATGACCCATTCGACGAACCTTTATCGCTATAACGCGAACACATATATAATTAATAATTTAATATTATGTAATATTTCCAGATACAATTGGTTATTGAAAAGTCTTTGAATAATTCAGTGCATTCAGTCTCTTTCAGTTACGCCGGTTATAATAAATATTTTTTCTATAATAATACTGAAATTTTCATCAGGTTTTCAATATCTTAAATTCTTACAGCAATTGCAAAATTGACTTTTCAAGTCTGAACTGGTGCTCCACGCTTCCCGCTAAGAAGGCTTGCATTAAAAGGTATTAAAAATTGCAATACCTAGGAATCCCTTTCAAAGCCGATCGGAGCTGTCAAACGTAACCTGAGATAAATTGAAAACACGATTTTCGTCTAACGCATTAGACGACGCTTCAAAAGCATAAACTTGGCAAAATATAGTAGGATTGTGCATAAAAGTACATCACTTTAACATAAAACTCTCGCTTTATTCAAATCTGATCAATTAAAAAAATATAAAATAATAATAAAAAAGTTTAAAAACTTAGTTTTCATAACAGCTACCTGTGTAGTAATCAATCTTGACAACATAAAATGACTAATACTATATTTTCAAATGTTTTTAACCTCATTATTATTCGAAAAACAGTAAGTAAGAACAGCGAAATGTGCAAATTTAAAAGGGATAAAAAATGTTCTATGTTATGGTCAATTTGGGGTATCCAAAAGTATTCAGAAAAATATTGCCACCACCGAGTACAGAGAAGGATTCAGATTAAGAGATAACTTCTACTGTTATGGGGATTCGAAACGCGAGGACAAAAACGGTATCGAAAAGGAATCAAGAATTGTCACGTTACCATTGAACAGGAAATTTCCGAATACTTTTCAATGCAAGCCTTCTTACCGGGTTAACTGGTAAAACGTTTAAACAATTCAAATAATTTCAATTTTTTAAAACATTTTTTTCAGAATCAACTTACGGTCACACGAAACGCGATGTCGAGTTGAAATTTTCAACTCGATATCGCGTTTCGTGTGGGACCGTGATGGGGGTTGACGGAACTGCGCAATTTGAAATAACCGCATACAGTGGGCTTTAAATGAGGGGGTCTTGAAATAAGGGGGACTTGAAATAAGTGAGACCTTACTGTATCTCGGAAACCGTAAGAGATAGGCAAAAATGGATGTCATTCTTGAATTTTGTGTACCTCATATATACTACACTATACTACAATATCCATATTATAAACTGACATTGATTTTTACCTATCTTTTACGGTGTATGCGATATTTATTGATAAGAATAACAATAACGGCAAGTCTTCTTTGAAACGTTCCAAAGGAGCGGACATTTTGCGCATAGCCTGAAACATTCCGAATGTGCCTGCAGAACGTTCCAGGGACGTTTCGTATTATGAGGGATGTGTTACTTACGTCATATGATTTCTACTATACCGACATGTTTTTCGCAACAACTTACGGCCACGAATAAAAAAATGGAGTTTCCCATTTAGAAAGTTGACTTAATTTTTATGGTTGGAGGTAAGTAAATAAGCATAACTGTGAATATTGATCAATTAAAGATTTTTATGCAGATTTAGTATGCGTTTTATAATTTTGCGAAATGCGGCCGCATATGTGATCGAGAATGCGGTGCGGCCGAAAATGCTGCGAAAATGAGGGCGCGCATTCAGCGTAAGTTGTAAACGTAAGTTGTTCCGAAAGAAATGTTAATATGGTAAAAATCGTATGACGTAAGTATCAAATGTCCTTAACAAAACTAAATCAATTAACATATGCTCACAGCTTGAAAAAAGATTTCAACAAAAACAGATTTTTGTTGATCCAACTGTATCTCTTCCGCGATTAGAATTTCTTTCTAGTGTTAAATATTTATTGTCTGGTACTGTTAATATGTTAATAAATTAATGCGCTGTATTTTTTGTGCAATAATGTTCGTCGACAGTTAAAATTCTAAAGCAAAAACATAAAATTGGATATGACGTATTTTTCTTAGCACTTCTGAAAATATCCAGAAATAGAAAAATAATCAAGGACTTTTTTACCATTTTACTTCTGCATCTGTCGAGGTATCTGTATTATTAAAACTTTCTTGCAAAACAACTTTGTTTAATAGTATATTGTGCACCAAGGCAGCGAACTAGTCTTCTTACGGCTGAACGTACGCGAGATCGTAAAAAGACTTCGCGGCCATGGTACACATGATATTTTATGTAATAAGAGTATGCCCAGATAGCAAAATGCCCGCCGACTGCAGGCGATCTGCCGGCCCGCGGACACCATTGATGTCTATATGCCAGCCCGACAGGCGGGAGCGACGCGGTCCGGCGAACTGCATGACCGACGGTCCGGTAAAATGCAGGCCCAAATGGCATGAAAGGTAATGACGAAATCCTGCGTATAATAAGTCCAAGTTGAAAGAAAAATTAAAAATGTTATTTTTATAAAAAGGTATATCTTTTTATAATATTGACATTTTTCTTTCAACTTAGACTTTATTATACGCAGAATTTCATTACCTTTCGTGCTATTTGGAGGAAGAAATTTTATTTTATTAACATTGAGAGTTTTCGCGTTATAAAGGGAGGTTAGGTTGGCCTCAGCAATTTATTATATTCCCGAACTATAATTTTTCAAGGTTGCATATACTAACCCACTTTTTATTCAACGCACAGCAAGCAAGGCAAACCCAAAACAGCAGTCCGCCTTTTTGCACAAAAAGGAAAAGTCGATCCTTTTATTCATCTGGAACGACTCACGTCGCGCTAAATCCGAGGGAAAAATCACGGGTGTGAACGCCACACGAGATGAAACACGACAAGAACAGCTGATCCAAAACGCGCATGCGCGTTTTCGATCTCAAAGTACTCGCACTATCAGCCTGCAGCGGTCGTGGAAGTCGCAGGCCCGTCGTTCCTCTCCGTTTGCAAGACCGACGGGCGTCTATAGTGCCGGACCGTTGTCCGCCCTTCGGTCAAATTCCGACTCTACCGGCCTGTCGCGTGCAATTAGTAGGCACGCTGGTCTCCAGCCCGTCGGGCCGATCACGTGCCGGCACGTATTGTTATCTGGGTGGTTTCTGAGTTTTCTCATGATATGACGTCTCAGGTTTGAATTTATTTTAAAGAAACAAGTACCGCGCAGAACAGTGCGCGTGGTTCAAAGTAATGCGCACGCATTTCTCGCGGACAATGAAGTGCACTTTATCGTCCTAGGACGATAAAGTCCCCCACCACGAACAATTACCTAGTTTGCTGTTCCAAATCACGCCCAGAAAGCGAGGAAAACATACTCGTGTATTTGTTTTTCAAGTTTAAGGCTATTTAAGCGGGGTCCACAAAAAGGGTGAAATCTGTGAAGCACTCAAAATTTACCAATAACATTCGATAATTCGGGTTTGAGATTTTAAAAATGTACTTTTATTGTAGACATTTGAATTATCTAGTTAGTTTAAGGCTAAGGCCTAGAGACCCTAGCGATTGGTTGGCAGCAGTGCCGTCTTCAGGAGAGAGCAGTGCAAAACCTCTATAGCGGCGAGTTTGTCGTCGGCCATTGAACGAGCAGTTCGTTTGCGAGAGAATGTCTCTGCCTTTGTGGCGCAAAGCTTATGTGGTTTGTTTTTGGCCTTCGTGGCGTGTGGCTATCGCAGGCGATCGGTTTTGGGCCAACGGGGCGTTTTCCTTGCATTGTATTCACTGCAGTTAATTACTTCATTCAATAAACAGTAAACATAATTTTACATTAGTGTCTCGTTAATTGAATGTCCCTGTAACTCTCCCTAACACTTTGAATATTGTCTAGACCCTGGAAGGGGTTTCGCGTTGGCAGGACATTGATTATGTCTCTGATTTCTCGAAAAAAATTCGGTAACTGCTAAAAAGTGCGAGTGAAATAGTGTAGCAACGACGTAAAGTATGAAGGAAGCGGACTATCAGCTGATGGCGCTGATAGCTTGACCGTACTGGATCGTACTACGAAAATGCACTCTCGGTTAAGGACGCATTCAAGTCTTGGCCGGAATTTTAAAATTGAATAAAAAATGCAATTTGTGATTTCTCTTGTTTATTGACAAATCCGAATGATTAATTTGTTGTTAGTATAATAAACGTGATCTTGAAAGAGAAAAGTGTATAACTGATAAAAGGATGCCGCTGTTAACTCGCTAATGATAATCGATAATAATTTTGCAATTTTTTAAAAGAATTATTTATTGAATTATTTATAAATCTTGCCTTGACATGAATTATAATAATTTTGAACGGGTATATAAAAGACCGGGACAGCCAATGAACGTCGCTTGATAAAAATAACTTGAGGTTCGTGGTAGATGTGGGGACCCCTCCAACCTTGAAAATAAAGAATCCTTACGTTTCGAGGACGCGGAAATAGGGGAGACTTCACTGTATTATAATTTACGTCAAGACAAGATTCGTAAATAATTCAATAAATAATTTAAAGGAAAATTGCAAAATTATTATCGAATCAGCGAGTCCACAGCAGCATTCTTTTATCCCTCGTACACTTTTCCTCTTCCAAAACTACGTGTACTATTCTAAGAAGAAATTAATTATTTATTCAGATTGCAGTGATACTGTTGCATTCGCCAATCATTCGGACATGCCAAGACACATGTGACTTTTACCCATAGCGCATTTCCGTAGTAGTAGTACGATCCAGTACGGTCATGCTATCAGCACCACCAGCTGTCAGTGGGCTTCCTTTACACTTGACGTCGCTGCTACACTTTTTCGCTCTCGCTTTTTAACAGTTGCCATATTTTGTTAAAAAAAACAGATATTTGCCCAATGTCCTGCTAGCGCTACTCGCTCCAACATCCTTAAATTGGTTAGGCTCTCGAAAAGACCAAGGCAAGTGTGTGAATTGAACATATTGTTGACCCATTTGACTTTTGTGATTTGAGAGAAATATAGAAAAAAAAAAAATGTTAAATTTCTGTAATTAGTTAAATACAAATTTCTTAAATTCATTTCAATATCAAAGAGGGGTCTAAGAATGAGATCAATGTATATTTCAAGTTGAAAAATATTTACTTTTCAAGGAAGAGTTGAGAAAATGTGTGTCATCTTTTTAATTGGTAGACGAACCGGAATCGGAAGTCGGTGGAATACGCGCGTTTTTTCAAATCAAATTTTTTATTTAATTATAGTAATTATACTTCCGACTCCGGTTCGTCTAAAGCACAGTCGAGGGAGTAAGCTGAGACAGCTTACTCCTTTGAGGATCTCTAAACAGGAGTAGGCCCTAAGTATCTAAAAAAGATGTAATTGTAGTATTTATGGAGTAAAATGAGGCAATTCGCTGAAGTCACTGACGTGAAGTCACTTGACTTCACATGAAGTCACTGAAGTCACTTAAAGTCAGTGTATACATCCAACGGCGATACCACGCTGGAAACACCAGTTCTCGTAAGATCACTGAAGTTAAGCATTGTTGGGCGCGGTTAGTACTTGGATGGGTGACCATTCAGGAATACTGCGTTGCTGTTGGCCCGTCGTGGGTGTGGTGGGCCCACATTGGTAGTAAATATCCACCTAGAAACACTACCCGAATCGGGTAGTGAGGCAATTAACTTTCGAGTTCGAACTGCTAATCAATGTATGTATGTATGTATGTATACTCCATCGTTCGAGCTGTGATCCCTGGTCTACCTTTTATGCTCCATATCGTACTTTTTAACAAACGTCAATTTTAAAAGTTTAATTAATTTACCCCGAAGTAGTTACCTATTTCAAGACCAGATTCATCCAATATTTATTTGACACATTTTCTATTCTCACAATTAACTATTAGGAACATTATAAAAACCGGGGTTTTTAACCCCCCCCCCCCCCCGCGTAATTGCAAAATGTTGGGACGTGAGTGGAATCGTGAAATAAAACTTATAATTTGATTCTTTCTAACATATCGAAATTGACAGGTCCAAACAATTTTTTTGCTGAATAAAATGAAAATCAAATGGAATAAATAATTCACTTTTAAACATTCAGAGCCGCCCTTATTCCACGCAAACCCTCATGATTATAATTTTTTAAGTATAAGGTAGATAAAAATTAAAACATTTATAAATTTTTCAAATATTTTTGTTAATTTAAAAATTATATTTATGTCAATAGAACCCGGGAATAACGAAGAAACGATTGAATGTATTCGAATCAATCTGTCCAGCTGCTGCACGCTTAATTATTAATAAATTTCTGATCCACTATATTTATTTCTTACATTTATATTTTATCGGTATCTTAGGGTGCCTTTTCACAAAGAAAAATTTTTTCTTTTACACCTAAAGTTAATTTATGGAACAGAAAAATAAAGAGAAAACTTGGTTTAATTTGGACCAAACTAACTCTTTTCTCGATTTTTTGTTGACAAAATGAACTTGGCAAATTACATGACAATACGCAGTTGTAATTGTTTAAAATGAATCTATTAATACTCCGGAATGTAGATCGTATTATTTGCTCAATAGATTATAATTTTTAATTCTGTATAAAATATTGCACCATAATCTCAAAATTTTCGATTCGGTTAAAAATGCCATAAACATATAAAACGTCTATTTCTGCGGAGCTTAGTTACTCCCAATGGGAAATTGAAATTGACGCAGTACTGCGCCAGCACTCGCAACGTCGGCGCAGTACTGGACATGAGGATTAGACAGAGTTAAGCAGACGCTAATCTAAATTTATAACAAGAGGCCTGCATAAGATGAGTGGTCCATAATATTGCCTAAAAGATATATAAGTTTTACTTTGCGTATCCATTCATATACAGTTATTACGAAGGCAACATAATGAGGGTGGCTGTAAATACAGAATTTCTGAAAACTAAATTAAAATTTACATTTTATATTGAAAAAAGTCATACAAAATTCCACATAGAATCTTCAGAAACCTCTTAGGCTATCCTGGCATAACTATTGCGGAGAGATGCTCCTTTTTTCCACCTTCTCTTCCAGAGAACCAGCCACTATCTTTTTTCATGACTTACGAGACATTTGAATCAGGAAGCTTAGCTACTTAGACGATTTAGTGTTCAGAATAATTCTGACCAATAAGTCAGATCAGTTCAGTTTAGATCTTCTACGTTTTGAACAATAAAATGTTTTAACTTTTAAAGAGATTCAGGTCTTTTTCCTTGTTTAATTTGATAAATTTGATTTATTTTCATCACTAATTTCTGCAGTTAATCATAAAGATAAAAAATAATACATTCTTTGTTAAGATGGTATCTCTGCGATAACGATTTGGAAAACTTCAAGTCTTCGAACTTACAGAGGCGGGCGGAGAAGAAGAAAAATTGACCCTTTAAATCGAAAAGGTCTATACCATAGCAAAGGATGTTTATGAAATTATGAATTTTTAGAAATTGGCGATTGCTTGTATGATTACTTTTTCTCAATTTGAAAAATGAAACAATCTGAATAGATTGATTCTGAATCAACAATAAACAACATTCCCCTAAAATTTCTAACTGTTTTGATTGTTTTTATCTACAATCCTGAGACAAAATCTTATGCTCTTCCGATTTAAGTGGCCGGAAATATTTTTTCATATTCAAAATTTAGTTATGAAATATTTAAAATTAGTATCTTCATTATTTAATTTTGATAAAGCCTTGCTTGATAAAAGCTCGATTAACCATATAAAAGCTTAGAAAAGCTTATATAAAAGTTTGCTTGATAAAAGCTCGATTAAAAAGTTTTCCATTTTTCTTTTAAGAAAATAAAATAATCGGTAATTTATTGAATAATGTTCTATTTTTTATTCGTTTACTTTTATTATAATGTTTAACGCACTAAGTTTTTCATGTATGATACAGACAACCATCATACAACCTTCCAATTAGCGATACAAGTGATCTGCGTGGATGTTATTGGCGATTTCTGATTCCCATTTGTCTCCGTTGTTCAAGAGCTTCTCCTTGTACAACATTTCTTCTTGTGTCTCAGTTGAAAACTCGAAATTTGGACCCTATAAAACAGAAATTGAGTTACCAGAAAGTGTTATTTTATGTAAAAATCAGAGAATTAACTTAATTAGAAAAAAAAATTTACCATGACGATTGCGTCCACAGGACAGGCTTCTTGGCAAAATCCACAGTAGATACATTTCGACATATCAATGTCGTATCTTGTTGTTCGCCTCGCACCGTCGGCTCTTTCTTCTGCTTCTATGGTAATTGCCTGTGCTCGGCAAATTGCTTCACACAATTTACAAGCTATACACCTTTCTTCTCCAGATGGATATCTGGACAAATTAACATAATATATTTTTTTTTCCTTAAAATTGCAAACATTCTTTTCTTCGTCCCCTAGCCGAAAGTACGTCTTCCCGGCCGCATTTCTGGCCGGGAACAGTAGCTTTTGCGGCCTGCTAGAGTTAACGCGATCTCTGATTGGCTGCGAGATTTTTGTGGCTCGCTGAAGTAGCAACCTGACGTAGCAACGATCAGTATTGTGTTATTGTGTACTTAGCCTCTGAAAAATATTAATCTTGGCAGGTGAATGCAAAAAAGGGAGCGTCGGTGTGTTCAACCTCAAAACTGATCGTTTAACCTTATTGCGATTTTTGTGTATAAAAAGACGGCACAAAACCTCAAAAATGGTCGACTCCTCGTCTGAAGGTTCTGCAAGAAGCATTACGAAAAAATAAAAAATATGTATTTCTGATACCCGCCCCGACCAGCAAAACCTCGGCTTCGCCTCGGCTTTGCAAAAGTCGGGCGGGCGACCGAATCCTATGCATCCACTCAGCTGACCGAGAGCAGCAGCGGCGCTACGCGAGGTGGTGCGCGTGCTGATGCAGGCCACAAAAGAAAAAGCATCCGAGCTAACAGCCGACAACGCATTTTATTAATTAACATTCATTATTAAACGTACTTTCGGCTGGCGATGTTCCCGTGGATTGTTTGTTTTTTGAAAGAGATAGCGTAAATATGTAGAACCAAACATTTTTAGAGAATAAAATAAGCTTTAAAATGAGTCTTTACCGAAACTTCTACGATCAATAGTTTATAAAATATGAATTTGTTAATTTAGAATGCGCCTTCGCTGAGTAAACGATATGTAATGAATTTTATTGTTATATATAAAAAAGTCCACTTTCCCCTTATATATAAATCAAGTGGAACGTCTGCTGCGTATAACAGGATGTTTTTGGTATTGAAAATCCAAAATTGGCAGGGTGGGGGTGAGTTGATTTTCTTCTTCCAAACGATTTTTCGAAAACGTACACATTTAGTGAGGTCTCATTCTGTAAATATACTAAGGGATAATGCTTCTTCGGGAAAAAGTGTTTATCGGATTGAAAAAAAATTTCAGCAACAAATTGTTATAAACAATAATTTTTTCCCATACTTACACTTTCCGGAAAATCTAAAAAAAAAATAGAATAACCGAGGGACTATTTGAAATAGTTTCGTTGAGAACAAAGATTTTTTAAACAATTCTCATAAACAATATAGCATAATTGAAAATAAAAATACGTTAATTAACACATACGGAATTAAAGGTTGAAGTATCTGTTACAAAACGGGACCAAATGCAATAAAAATCATTATTGGATTATGAGTTAGCCTAATTTGTTTAACCAAAAGTTTTTCGAAGCGAGTAGCTGCTAAGGTTTCGCGAGTCAAGCAAACGGTTCACTCAGCGGGCTCAGCGAAAATAGACAGCGCTCGACTCGCTCTTTGCTCCGAAAATCTGTCCTGAACGGCTGATCAATAAATTGAATTTCAAACAATCAGCAGCCTACATAACAAATAAAACTTTCATAAATCACGAGCTAAATATTATGTTCCTTATTTTTGGACAATTTCTATCATTATTTAGCGCTGTTATCAAATATTGTTTATTAGAATTGTTCTCGAAATTGTTTAAACAATATTTCTTCACAACGAAACTATTGCAGATAGAAAATTGGTGAAAAAATAATCGAAATCCTTGTTGGCCCCCGGTTATTCTCTATTCTCTTCAAATTGTTCCGACAAGTGTGAACAAAATTATTGTTTGTAACAATTTATTGCTAAAAATCAAAACATTTTTCATAAAATACGATAAAGGCTTCCTCTGAGAACACACTAAATGTTTAACTTTCTATAATATTATTGCCCAAACAAAAAATTCACTCACCCCCACCCTGCCAATTTTAGATTTTCAATGCTAAAAAATCCTATTACACTCAACAGACCTCCCAATTTATGGATCTAAAAAGAGAATGTCGATATATTATTCTTATGATAATAAAAATTGATTATAAAGTTCGCATACTCATCGAAGTCGCACCCTTAATTAACTAATTCAAATGTCATAAACTATTGGTCGTATGAGGTTCAATGAGCGCTCATTTAAAAGCTTTTTTTATCCTCTGAAAATCGTCTTGTATACATATTTATGCTATCTCCTACCTGAAAGGAGCGATCCACATTAAAAAGTAAAAAAAATGTTGGTAGTTTCAAGTTATCTGTTAATAATAGAAGTGGTTTGACGTTGAGTTGGTCAAAGATTTCTGAGCTTCAATAGTACGTCTATTTGAACATTTTGCTTACTGTACCTGGTACTGTACCTGTGGTATGGCCAACAGCCATACCACGCTGAAAAAACCAGTTCTCGTCAGATCACTGAAGTTAAGCAGCGTTGGGCGCGGTTAGCACTTGGATGGGTGACCATTCGAGAAAACTGAGTGCTGTTGGCACATCGTGGGTGTGGTGAGCCCACACTTGTAGTTATTTACTACAAGTTATCAACCTAGAAACACTACCCGAATCGGGTAGTGTCACGCCTATCAGGAAAGGGAAATGGCTTAATGGTATACCTTCTAGTTCCAACACTTCGACTTTTTTCGTCTAATTTGACTGGACTGAAATGTATCGCATATATTTTATTTTTATTATTATTATATGAAACAAAAATTATTTTATTAACAAATATGATATGTATGATAAATAAATATTGTAATGTATAAAATCAACTACTCGGTGGGTTTCCTATCACCACTACGTAGCGCGTCCTTAGGTTGCGGATAGAGGAACGGCCCGTAAGGCTGAACAGCCC
>CAKNYM010044334.1:74597-112843 GCA_932195095.1 Andricus curvator | reverse complement strand
AGATTATCTACTGTAAATCATTATCTACTGTAGGGTGGTTTCCCCTAATAATAATAATGTATAAAATCAAACAATCTGAAACTTAATTCTTTCAGAATTAAACAAATTTCATTTCAACAATTTTGAATCGGAAGGACTCCGACAGATTCAAGTTTAGCAATATTACATTTTTTATTTAAATTAGGAAAAACATAATGAAAATTGTACAATTATTAAAATCGTTAAATATTTGATAATGTTTCAAGTTAATCATTTAAACTGAAGCAGTTTCAAATTGCATTGATGCAAAAGTTAAAAATTCAACAATTTAATAAATGAGCCATTGTGACATATACAAATTTCAATTAAAATATTGTTAACGTAGTTAAAAGTTGGGTCATTTTTAAAGTGAAATGTTTCAAATGGAATTGCCTAAGAATTAAAACGGAAACTTTCCATATCTGAGTTTCAAGTTTTAACTTTCAGACATGAAAAATTGAACAGTTTAAATCCTTAGGTAAGCTGCTACCATCGAAAATTGGAAGCGTTTAAATTGCTTTTCAAAATTAAACTATTCCATGTTTCTGCATTTAAAATAAATATTATTATTTAGTGTATGAAAAATTTTATGCATTCAACTCTCAATAAATTACAAGGTGAATTAACATTAAATATGCTACATAAAACTTGAAAAATCTATAAGCAATCTTCAATTTCAAGAAAACCACGCTAATCATTATAATAAATTATAAATATATGAAAAATTTCCCTTCTTGAAGTGTAGATATTTTAAAGTTAGGTTATTAACTACAAAACATAAATCGCATTTGTGAACTGTTTTTTGAGCTTCGAGTGTATTCAAATCATAAAATATAATCCGCAAAATATTCTTTCTCAGAAAAATAACTTACCAATTCGTGGCAACAATTTGGCGCAGCTCGTCAACAACATTTTCGTTTTATAATTCTATACTTCGAGTCCTTAAAATTCTGCCATTAATCTCCTTCCTTCTTTTGCTATTCGATTTTTGTGAGAACAGTCATTAATCCAAGTCGATCCGATTAATTAAGTATTTCCACTTCAACCACCAGCTAGCTTCACTTCGTTAAGTGCTGAGGAGGAAACAATGTACCAAATGCATGGAATTCGGTCCATGTTTGCTCTATTTTACTAATATCTTCGTAAAAACTAATTTTTTCTATATAAGTGTATTTGAAAAAAAAAAGTTATTATTTTTTAAGAACTATTTAATGAAATAATAAAATGAGAATTATTATTCATTACGAAGATATTACAAAAATAAAGTTTTGTCCCATGCATTTAGTCCATTGTTTTCCCCTCAGCAATAAATAAAGTCAAGTTAGCTGGTGGTTGAACGATTAACTTTAATTAACAGCCATACCACGCTGAAAAAACCAGTTCTCGTCAGATCACTGAAGTTAAGCAGCGTTGGGCGCGGTTAGTACTTGGATGGGTTGACCATTCGAGAAAACCGAGTGCTGTTGGCACATCGTGGGTGTGGTGAGCCCACACTTGTAGTTATTTTACTACAAGCTATCAACCTAGAAACACTGCCCGAATCGGGTAGTGTCACGCCTACCCTGAAAGGGAAATGGCTTAATGGTATATATATATATATATATATATATACATGCGCAAACGTCGAACGCGCAACGTCCAACGCGGTTGACGACTCGAATCGCCCGTATCAGTCGTGCCAGCACCCGAAGTATTCGGTCGAATTCGGTACCCCACTACCTGAGGTGCTGCTGTTTGGAGTGAGTACCCGAATGGTTGGGGTGCTCGCACGACTCAGACGTGCGAGCGCGCCAATCCTTCGTGTGAAAAAAGAAAAAAAGGAAGCCACCCGAACTGTTGGTGTGCAAACCCGAACTACACGGGAATTCTTCGCTCAGTGTAGGAGACGGGTGGAACTTTGTCCTGAATTCACGCTAAATGGTAAAAATGTAATGCGAATACAGTTGATTGTAGGTTAAGTCTGTTATTTATTTGCCCAATTGAACTTTTCGACTTGAAATCAAATTTTATTTGTGGTTAACAGGAATAAGGTATCATGTCTTATTATTTAGAATCGAAAATTACTGCTAAACTTATTTTGAATTTTTGTAAAATGGAATTATCTGATTTTTCTTGTAAGTGATTAACATGAATGTATATAAAATTTAATATACACGCTCTTAATGGCGATTGCACATGCTTGATATATTAATTTTAATACACGTGGGTATCAACACTCTGGGATACCAGGAGACGTCTCAGAGTATGCAGCCTTATTTTTACATGCGGGGCTCTACAGTGACAGACGAATCATTTTCCCTAGCTGTTCGTGGGAACAAAAATGATAAGTTTTAAGTGCGGTGCAAAAAAATCGAACGTGCAGGGCTCCTAACAATGGGTCGGACAACAATGCCGACTACTCTAGAGCTGTAGGGACAATCAAGACAGAGTTAATGCAATAGACAGGCAAAATCTTAATACTTTTGAGTGGACGGATCGACTGAGAGATGACGGAGTGCTATGATACCAGTATGGTCCCTAAACGAGGAGGTTACTTAGCGCAACTTCATGATCTGTGGTGCAAGAAAAACCCAGAGTTCTCGGACTTTTCGCATGAACGTCTGCGAAACTGTGCCGAGGAACTCCGGAAAAGGGGTTATATAAGCAGAGCGCCTATGCAATCGCATCAACATCCAGTAGGTTTCTCTCAAGCCCAAAGATCTGGCTGAACTGGATGACGCGCTTTGTGGAGATTTTTCTGAAGAGTCCAGCCTCTGGACCATCAATTGTAGTGTGTATGATGCAACGAGAACTTTGACTGACGCAAACCGTAAGTCAAAACCAACGGCTGATCATAAGACCAAAAGACTAATGCATCAACTCAGCAGAATTATACGGTACGCGTTTCGCATTCAGTGTGTAATTGACTACATAACATCTGGTAGGAATTTCACAGCCAGGGTCCGCTAGTTCGCGCGCGAACTGCGAATTCGTCATCACACACTCAACAGGTCAAAGCTGCTGACCAACAGGCAGCACATTGTTGACAGAATGTGGGTACTATCTGACGCTAGAGGATGTGTAGAGCGGAGGAAGAGGTAGGTCGGAAAAAGCAAACAGTTTTTCTCTGACTCATCTCGACTCTCTCAAGATCCTCCAGTTACTGTCGACCACCCGCAGGTCGAGGCGATTTGGAAAGAAGTCTACAAAGTCCAGCATCCACTGAATGAAGACACAAAGAAAATGAACAGCATCAAGAAGCTGTGCAATGCTCTCATAAAACCTCAGAAGGAGTACCCACCTGTCACTATCGAGGAGGTGAACAAAGTATTAAGAGGCATGAAAAACTATTCCGCTTCGGGACCAGGTGGTATCAAGACCTTCTGGTGGAAGAAGTTTCCTTCAACCCACCAGCTTCTGGTCCGAATTTTCAACTCATATCTAAAGTCGGAAGAGCCTATTCCGGAGTAATAGTGGAAGGACGCACAGTGCTCCTCCCGAAGATGGTCAATTTGTCTGACCCTAAGAATTACAGGCCAATAACTTGTCCGAACACGCTTTATAAGATCTTCACAGCTATCCTAAATCATAGGATTGTTCAGAAAATCGAACATGTGTGGTGAGAGAGGTACGAACAACGCGGTTAAAAGAGATATGTAGCAAGATGTCGGGAGAACCAGCTCATCGATATATGTGTCCGCAAAGACGCAGCACCCTATCTGCACTGCCTATAGATGGCCTGGACTGACTACCGAAAAGCTTTCGATTCAACCTTCCATAGACTTAGCATCTGTCTGTTGGATAGCTTAAAGGTTTATCCACACATCATGAGGTGCATAGAGAGATCGATTCCGCTTTTGAAAACCAGATTTACTATTTCATTTGGAAAACATCATGTGAAAACTAACAACGTCACCTTTTAGAGAGGTTTCTTTCAGAGCGACACCATGAGCCCTCTCCTCTTTTGCCTTACATTACTTCCACTGTCTCTCGGACTTCGCTCTTTTCAAGGGTACGTCTGCGGCAAACCCGGATATCGAAAGCATTAGGTCACTCATGTATTTCACATGGATGATCTCAAGATCTATGCTTAAAATAAAGAGCAACTAGATCTAGCTCTAGGGATTGTCGAGGAGTCCACTCGGGAGATTGGAATGGAGTTTCGGTAAGAGAAATGCGCCAAGGAAAATTTTGAAGTATGTAATATCTCTAAAAAATGCTGTCCGATGCAGATACAAACGTCTTATGCGACAGGTTTGGTCCTCCCAATTATCGGCAAGGAACAAAGTGTCTGCAACGAACATGCTTGACGTCCCAGCAGTACTCTATTCATTGGGAGTGGTTCCATGGATGGAGGACGAGCTCAGATCCCTCGATATCGGGTCACGAAAGGTCATGCACAGGAAGCAAAGCACGCACCTTAAGTCCTCTGTTCCGCGACTTTACATCTCACGCCGTCAAGGTGGTTGCCGAATACTGAATCTCGAATGTCTTCACAACAGAAATATTCTGGATACAGTACATATAGTCGCAAATAGATGAAAACTTTTTCTTAAAATTGTCAGGAAACACGAAGAAGTGGGCAAAGGAGCGTTTCTGTAAAAATCAGCTGGATCAAGAAAGCACAGTTAAAAATTTGTCATAAAGACAACCGCGGTATTTCAGCCGTAACCACGCCTCACGGCCGTGAGATAGGTGGTTACAGTCTGTGATGGACTCAATATGATGATCCGGTAAAAGTCTCGTGTACCCTGAGTACACGGAGCGACCCACGGACCACCATCTTCTGCATTTTCCCCGCAAGTATCTTAGCATCTTGTTGACACGCAGGGATGCTATTCAGGCTATTAACCAGTGAAAGCTTAGCACCTCCAAGAGCACCGATGACCAAGACGACTAGCTTAACAGAATATTCCGGGTATAAGCGTCGAAATTTCCTTATAAGGTCTTTATATCTCTCTTTCTTATCATTCTATTTAGCTGTGATGTTTTTGTCAGCTGGTGCCGAAAATTCGATAACGAACATGGTTCGTTTCTTGAAGTCAAGGAGAACTATGTCAGGCCTCGAGTGCGCAACAGCAACAATTGTCGAGAATATGCAGTTCCAGCAGATGCGGCACTTCTGATTTTCGACAATTGACTCTATTTCTCTAGGAGCGTTTGGCGGAGTGGTATTAGGGCTAATGCCGTAAAAGTGATAGAGATTGTGAAAACGCACTCTTAGGACCGCATTGTGCCTTTGGACGTACGTCGTTCCCGCATGAGTTGGATAACCAGATAGTATGTGTCCTAGATGCTTAGGATGTGCATGACACGCTCTACAGATATCATCGGGAATTTCTTGGCTCAAAATGTGGCGACAGTATGCTAAAGTGGAAATGACACCGTATTGACACGCCAAAATGAAACCCTCCGTGCTTGACTTGAATTATTGTGATTTAAGGAAAGCAAACGTTAGTTCATTCGACATCGACTGATCCTTCACATTTTTGTGGAAGATGCCGTGCATCCTCTTGTCGAGGAGCTGTTCGCGGAAGTTTTCCTTCTGTGCTTCCTTAATCCGGGCCTTCAGGACTGAGTACTTGAGATGGATAAGATTTGATGCATTCTGCTCACCCCTGATATTGAATTCAAGGCCAAGTGTTTCACCAGCCTCCTCCGCTAATTTGTATAGAAACGCTCCTTTGCCAACTTCTTCGTGCTTCCTAGCCATTTTAAGAAGAGGGTCTCGTCCATTTGCGACTAAATGTGCTGTATTCAGAATAATCCTGTTGTGAATACATTCAAGATTCAGTATTCCGCGACCACCTTGACGGCGCGAGATGTAAAAGTCGTGTTCTGAGCTCGTCCTTCGTCCATGGAGCCACTCCAAATGAATATAGTCTCTCCAGTGCCAAAGTGTCGTATAGCGCTTCTGTCGACGAGCTCAGAGTCTTCAGGGATGCCATTAGGTTGTCCGCGCTTCAAATAAATCTTGGCACATTTTTCTAACTCAAACTCCATTCCAATATCCGAAGTGTATTTCTCGATAATCTCTAGAGCTGGATTTAGTTGCTCTTTATCTTTAGCATAGATCTTGAGATCATCCATGTAGAATACATGAGTGACCTTAGGCTTTCGATTACCATTTTTGCCAAAGAAGTACCCTGCGGAATGGCGAAGTGCGAGAGATAGTGGTAATAATGTGAGGCAAAAGAGGAGACGGCTCATGGTGTCGCCCTGAAAGACACCTCTCTGAAAGGTGACGTTGCTAGTTGTCACTTGATGTTTTCCAGATGAGATCGTAAATCTGGTTTTCCAAAGTGGCATCAATCTCTCTATGCACCTTACGATGTGCGGATGAATCTTTAAGATTTCCAACAGACAGATGATAAGTCTGTGGGAGGTTGAAGCTAAATCTTTCCGGTAATCAAACCAGGCCATCGGTAGGTAGCGCTGGTAGAATCCTGCGTCTTTACAGACACATCTATCGATGAGCAGGCTCTCCCGACATTCTGCTACACCTTTCTTTGAGCCGCGTCGTTTGTACATCTCTCGCCACAAAGGACCGATTGTCCGAACAATCCTATAATTTAGGATATCTGTGAAGATCTTATACAGTGTGTTCAGACAAGTGATTGGCCTGCAATTCTTGTGATCAGCTAAGTTGTCCATCTTTGGCAGTTGCACTCTGCGCCCTTTCACCAACCACTCCGGAATAGGCTCTTCCGACTTTAGATATAAGGTGAAAATGCGGGCCAGATGCTGGTGGGTTAAATGAAACTTCTTCCAATAGAAGGTCTTGATCGCATCTGGTCCCGTAGCGGAATAGTTTTTGATGCTTCTTAATACTTTTTCACCTCTTCCCGAGTGACGGGTGGGCATTCCTCCTCAGGTTTTATGAGGACATTGCACAGCTTCTTTCAGTGAATGCTGGACTTCGCAGACTTCTCTCCAAAATGCTTCGACCTGCTCTGGTTTGGTCGGCTGGTCGATAGTAACTGGAGGATCTTAGAAGAGTCGAGATGGGTCAGAGAAAAACTGTTTTTTTTTTGTCTGACCCACCGCTCCCTCAGCTCTACACTTCTCCTAGCGTCAGATAGTACCCGTATTCTGTCAGCAATGTGCTGCCTGATGGTTAGCCGCTTTGACTTGTTGAGTGTGTGATGACGGATCTGCAGTTCGCGCGGTGAAATTCCTCCCAAATGTTAGGTAGTTAATCACACACGGAATACAAGACGCGTACTGTCTTGCCCAGCCTATCTTTGTGCTGAGTTGATGGATTTGTCTTTTGGTCCTATAACCAACTGTTGGTTTTATTTTACGGTTTGCAAGCGCCAAAGTTGTCGCTGCATTATACACACTACAATTGATATTCCAGAGGTTGAATTGCTGGGAAAAATCTCTACGAAGCTTTTCATCCAGTTTAGCCAGATCTTTGGGCTTAAGAGAAACCTGAATGTTGTTTTTGCTCCAGGTCCTGAAGCATCGCTCTTCCTTTATTGGATGCCTGCGCGCGGTTGGTGTCAGTGTCGCCTATCATCCTCTGTTGCCGGCTTGTTCTGGCTGCGGTAGAGTAGGCGGTCCGCTCAGCCCCTTTTCCGGAGTTGTACGGCATGGTTTTGCAGACGTTGATATGAAAAGTGCGAGAGCTCTGGGTGTTTCTCGCACCACATAGCATACAGTGGAGCCATGTAACCTTCTCGTTCAGGGGCCATACTGGTATCGTAGCATTTTAGCAGGTCGTCGTTGAGTCGATCCGTCCACCTTGAAGCATCGAGATTCCGCCGGTCTATTGCACTGACTCCGTCTTGATTGTCTCCCCCAACTCTAGGGTAGTCGGCATTCTTGTCCGAACCATTGGCGGGAGCCCTGCGCGTTCGATTGTTTTGAACCGCACTTACTACAACTATGTTTGGTGTTATCATTGTTCGAGCATCTAGGGAAAGGGGTTCGTCAATCCTTGTTGAGCCCCGAATGCAATGATAAGGCTGCATACTCTGAAAAGTCGCCCGGTATCCCAGAGTCACCGTTCGAGACACCTCATCCAGGTGTCATTCAGCTTTAGGCACTGTTGCTATGCCTCCGCTTGGAAGCTAATTCCTTCGGGACCATCCCTGGACAATTGTCTGCGACTGCTTATTAATTATTCTAACCATAATTAGCAGAAACCCTTGGTACAGGTACCCTCTATCCGAAACCCGAGGACGCGTTCGGTGGCCGCCTCAAAAAACGACCGTTTACTTTCAGTACGGAGCGCGCCCTGGTAGCTTTATATGTCAAGCGGTTCGTGTAATGGGGATTAAAATGAAAAATTCTAACATTTCAAAATTAGTATTTTGTATTCTTTCGATCGAAAAGAATCTTAAAAATGTCTTAAAAAACGACAAATTAATTGACAATAACACGCTTAGTATGAAAAACAATTTTCATTACATTTCATCAAAACATTGATTTTTAACTTCCCAATAACAATTTGAGATGTATGAAGTCGCAAAAACGTCACAGATTTCGAGTTTAAGACATTTAAATAGCTAATATAAGAATTTAAAACGTAGCGTTGACGAACAAAGCCTGGTAGGCGAAAAAATTTCTTGGGTCAAACCTGCCCTTAACTAGAAAATGACCAAAAAGATTCGGCAACCACTGCACTAGAGTATGAGTTAGTTCTTCAACGTTGTACAAATTCCTCATCATATTATTGGGTTTGTCTGGGAATCTTGGGCAATACATTTACTTGCATTTATTCCTTTGATAATTGTTTCAAAGTTTTTAGAGAAAAGTAATATAAAAAATTTTATTGAAAGAACAAAGGGTAATTTATTATAGTGATAAGATTTGTGTACATTTGTACCTAACCAATTTTCATTAATTTTTTATTTGATGAGACCCTCAGAGTCAGAAAAAATTGTTTTTACGAAAATGTCTCTGTAGTCGGACGGCACGATAACTTTTGAAGGATTTTTCGATTCTGAATTTCCTATGCTAAACTTTTTTGGATCGAAAAATACAGGTTGAGTTCATTAGCCAGCTTTTTACGTGTCTACCAATATACATATGTATGGATTCAGACATGAAAAATAAAATTTAGAAAATTCAAATTTACAGCTAAACCATGCACGATATAATCAAACCACGCCCAGAACAATGTGTTGCCTTAAAAAGAGCTAAAAAATAGCCTATTTTTTTTTAACCCATAGTTTGGTCGGAAAATTTAAATTGGTGTATTCTCATTATTTATGATAGATAAGGTTTTTCTCCGAAAAAACGATATTCTATTATTAAGAGTGCCATATTCTTACAGGCATATTCTTAGTAATATTCTTAATGAAGTAAGCGAAATTCTTCATTTAAGAGTATCTTCTAACTAACATGAGTGGGCAAAAAAGAAATGCGCAAAGGAAAATGCGCCTTGCTCTGTTCAATCATTTCTTTTAATGTTTTGTGCGACGTGCTTTTCGATCAGTTTTTCGAATTCGTAATAAGTGACAAGCTCGAAGAAATGCAACCAATTCTAAGGATAAATCGCGTGCGCACATCCATCTCCTCTTTACAGAAAGTGTTAGAGTGAGAAAGTTCTGATGTCACATTGAGGTTGAATACCGGCGTGTCACACCGAGACATAACCTATCTACATTATTTATTCGTTGATGTGTGACATCAAACTTTTCTCACTTTAACGTTCTCCGCGAAAAGAAAGAGATAGAGTTAGAGATGTGCACATGCTATTTATCCTCAGAATTGGTTGCATTTCTTCGATCTCGTCACTTATTATACAATTACTGCGACAGATTTCGGATGCAACTATTCATAAACTTAGTGGGGAATTCTTACAATTAGACAAGAATATATATTCTCAAGGTAAGATGGCCTCCATCGTACATTAAGAATATATTCTTGGCGCCTATTTAAGTTGCATATATTCTTAAACTTAGTGGGAAATTTCTAAAATTAGAATATCGTTTTTTTCGGTGTTAGATTCGTTTAAAGGCTGTTGAAGACATTCAAAAATAACTTCATTAGGACGACCGTATGAATGATGTGCCCACTTTTTTCTCATGTATTACTTTATAAAATTATAAATTACGACAAAAGATTATGAATAAAAACAATTATCGAACAAACGTTAAACGAACATTCCACTGTGTTTTTTTTTTTCAAAAAATTATTTGGTCTCATTTCTCAATAATTATTTACAATTTATAGGTAGGATGCACCAAAACCTTCAATTTAAAAACACTAATTTTTGCCAACATTTTTCAAATATCTAAAAAAAACGGAGGGTAAATCAACATTGTTAGATCAGGAAATTATTTTGAAACGTTTTACGAAATAATTTTTCTTGCTGAATGATTTAAAAAAAATAGTGTGTTTACATTAATTGTTCGGCATACGCTGAATAAATGCCTTACTGATGGCGAAACATGTTATAGATAAGTACATAATTAACAAATAATAGGATGATTAAGTTCGCATTTACTAAAATATTGTATAAAACCATAACATTATCATATGATATACTACGACTAATAAGCGATTCAAGTTATTCGCACAATTAGAAACATATGAGCGATCTCCTGAGGTTTTAAATCATCAAAAGCATAAAAGTTATATTATCACGTTTCAGAATTATGGCCGTTACGGTACGTAATGATTCAGCGAATAAAATCTCTTTTGCGACTCATTATTATGTGACATACAGGCAATAAAAAAATGTCGTCCTATATGTGTTCACAATTACGCAAAAGAAAATGTCACATCAAAGAACCAATAATCTTTTATAAGGAATAAAAAAATGAAACATTGATGATACCTGCAGCTCTTAAAAATCTGAAAATTAAAAATGTCAAAATCCCTTGCAGACATTTTTCCGACGCCCCAACCTGGCAGCCCTAAATACGATCGGGGCTTAACCTGGGCTCAACTTGGCTCAATTCTCTATCCGGACCAGATCGGGAAATTTCTGCGTATTTGATTAAAAATAATGAATAAGATTAAATGGCAATTTTTTCTACATTTTGAGATGTTTTTTTGTCATGGTAGCTTTGAAAGTTTCTAAGTCTTTGTTATGATAAAATTTGTTATTCTTTTTTGGATTTATTAGAAGTTTTAGACTGAAAAGTATACGTGGTAAAAAATGCCTTTGACGAATTTTTAATTTATTTCATACCCTCTTAATTTGTCCTGCAATTTCTGATAACTTTCCTTCAACATTTTTTTATTCAATAAAAGACATTACGATAAGGTGAAAAATATTTAGGTTTCTCGAGTTTGCATTTTTTATCACGAATAATTTTTTAATATATTTTGTACTTTACTGGCCAACATGGCCAACGGCCATGCCACGCTGAAAAAACCAGTTCTCGTCAGATCACTGAAGTTAAGCAGCGTTGGGCGCGGTTAGTACTTGGATGGGTGACCATTCGAAAATACTGTGTGCTGTTGGCATATTATGGGTGTGGTGAGCCCAAACTTGTAGTTATTTATAACTACAAGAAAACTATCCACCTAGAAACACTACCCGAATCGGGTAGTGTCACGCCTACCCTGAAAGGGAAATGGCTTAATGGTATACACTAAAAATAAAACTTTTGCATAGAATCCTTGGTCTTGTTTTGGTAATCTATGGTCTTATAATACTATACTAGAGATGTTCAACTACGAATAATTATGCACTATTAACAATTGAGTCAATGTCAGGTAATTTACTGTTTTGGGAGTGAATAGTTACAGTACGTTACTTTGAAAAAAGGTAACTCGTTAAAGTTACATTTAATTACTTTTATAAAAAAAAATAACTCAGTCACTAGAGGATCCAACTTCAAGTTCCGTCAAAAGTGACTATACATTTACCTCCCCCTCCACCCTGATTTTCTTAATTTCAGAAAAGATACTCATTAGTTACAACAAACAGTACGCTAATATGTTTTGAAAGGTTAACTGCTTAAGTGTTGTGTTTTATAAAGTTTCAAAATTGACAATTGCATGAGAGCTAATTAGCTCTCATGCAAATTAATTTGCAGTCGTTTTAGTCAAATAAACTTTCATAAAACCACTGAGTTTTGTTAATGTAATCCGTTCATACTAACTAAGCTGATCAGTATGCAAATTATTCGAATTGTTCGAGTTCCACTGCATGGATTTAAGATAGTTTATAATATTTGTAAATATTTTGTAGATAAAAAAATCTATTCTACAAAATGCCCTTTGCAATATTTTCGCGTTAAATAAGTAAATAGAAACAAAAATAAATTTAAGAATCGAGCCACATCTATTTCTTCAACATTTTAGGTTTTGTTTCAACATAACATTGCAAGTCGGGAGGAAACTAAAGGCTGCTGACTTTTTTAAACAAACAACAATCAGAAGAAATAAAATTGGTGTTTTATAAATTTGCACCTATATAAAAATGATACCATCTTTCACCAGACTTCATCAAAACTTATCGAATTTACTTTACCAAAATTTGAGGAAAAGAATCATTAACAAAATACGTGTTATGTTAATTAGGGGCGGGGGGAGGGGGGCTGTTGAAAATCCGTGAAAAACTTGGTGAATTCCCCTAATTATCATTTTTAATAATATGTCAAGTGCGTCATCAAAAAGCATATGATTGACTAATTTTACATGTCTACTATAAACACTGATAACGTTTCCATAAATTTTAAGTAAATTTTCGTGATGAATGATGACATTGACTTGGGGATTACGTGAAATTTTATTATGTTTGTGCCAGCTCAAATTAAGAAACAAGCACACTGTGATTTTATTTACTCTTCATTGCAAATATTTTACAAAATTGTATGAGACTGTGGATTTCATAAGGATATCAAATAAATTCTTAAGGTACATATATGTATCATAAAATACGAAAGCCTTCCACCACTCTATAGATTCTCATAAATCTTGGGATAAGAGCAACCATATATATAGAAGAAAAGATATTTGAAAAAGTGATTAGTAAGTGTTCGCGAAATTTCACAAGAATCATTTTCTTCTAATTAAAGAAAATGAGGTTCTTTGTTTTTGCTCTACTCGTTGCCTGTGTTGCCTTCGGTATATCTCTTGGTAATTATAATATTATATTTAAAAATTTTAGATATCTGAAATCTTCGAAACCAGTAGATTCTGAATTTCTACTTTTCGCAACACTAATTTTAAAATTGAAACAAAAATTGAATTTTTTATTTTTAATCCATGGCTTTAAATTACCACCGCGCCGTGCCGTTCCCATCGAGTATGGCGAAAATATGCCGACTTCTCGGCACTCTTTATCCTACTTTTATGGGAATTAATATACATATGTGACAAGTTTTTTCATCGGCCGAAAATGCAGTAGGAGCAAGCTATCCGTAACAAACTGCAAGTATAGCGAAACGGGGGGGGGGGGGAGTCAACTTCCGAGGGTTATAACTTTGGACCTTTCAGGGCTAGAACCTTTTTTTTAATTCACAAGGTATAGAATCGGGTTCCATTCATTCGCAGACAATTTTTATGTGAGGTCTACAGAAATATGAAATTTTGTAGAAAAACTTAAAAGTATCATTTCTTAGCAAATTATCGAAAACGGGGCAAACTTTGTCAAGTCATATATCGGGACCTATGGTACCTGAAACACTTTTTTTTAGTTTTTGTTAGGAATATTGATCCCTTCTTTAATCTGTGAAGTGTATACAACGAAATATGCACTCGAAGGAAGATATAAAAAAACTGATTTCTAGGACGTTTCCCTCAAATTCCAAAGGGGTCCACTTCCAGCCCTATTCTGAAAATGTAGAACCTTTCTCCTTATGCTAAAATGAAGGAGTTAAGCAATACAAAAATTCTTCGGGAACTTACGTAATCGATTGAATACGTAATAATTGAATAAGCCCAGTCCATCGGATTTTTTATATTTAAATAATATAAAACACGTTTCCTTTTGATGATTATGCAATTAGTTGCACAAATTACAGTTTTCGAAGAGTGAATTTTTACACTTTCGATGTCTCATATCGTTTTACAGTCTTTTCAAAAGCTTTGCGAACACATTGAATTATATCGTGTATTTTTTTAAGTTTTATAACAAAAGCTTAATTATAAACTAAGTCACTTTTTAGTGTTTTATATCTAAAGGATTCATAAAGTTTATTTTATATAGAATTATAGAATTAGAAAGTTTATTTATAATCCAAGCGGTGTACTTAAATTTTGCTCCAATCGTCACAAACGCATAACATTTGGTGTGAACGTTCATTTTTGCATTAGAAGACTTTTTAGAACGTCTGCTAAACATTTCTTCAACATCTTCATTTTTGTAGAAAATTCTTTTTACAAAGCTGTATTTCCTAAAGTCCTAAGCTATTTAACTTTTTAGTTTCGAATCTAGCGGGGGATTTCACACACTTTTGAAATCAGTCAAAAGTTTTGAAAATATTAAAAATATTCCAAATTATCAAAATGGCGACAATTTTTCGCACTAGATACATACGAAAAAAGTTTTCTCCGAAAAATTGTTCCTCTTTCAAAAATCTATAAAAAGTTCCTTAACCACTTTTCAATATTTAGCACATTTCTTCCTTGTAAAAAAATAATAATCTTCAAAAATGTTGTAAAAATAAAGTAATAAAAGGTTAAAGTGTCCAAGTATAATGATATTATCGCTAAAAAATCATGAAAAACGATACCTCATATGTATTTAAAGAGGCAGAAAGCAAAAATAGTAATAGTATTTAAAAAAAATGAGAATTTGTCATTCAGAATTGCATGTATTAAAATTTCAACTGAAAAATTACCAGCAGTCTATCAGAATCTTATGATAAGTGAACGCAATAAAATATAATAGAATAATTCATATTTATGGGTTTTGATGAAAGAAAAATTCTTCAAACTTTACAAGACATGTAAATTCGAAAGATTGTTAAATAACCCTTAACTTTTGAATTAAGTACTTGTTTGGAATTTCAATTTTATCAGAACAAACTTTTTAATTTCTTCGTATTTAAAATGCCAAGAAGTAAATTAGTGTACAATTAAACTTTTGTTACACACTTGAGAAAAATACGCGATATAATCTAATGTTTTCGTAAAGCTTTTGGATAAAAAATGTAAAGAGATATGAGACCCTAAAATGTAAAAATCATTTACTAGAAACGAAATACTTTGCAAAAACTCTAATTTAAGTAATTAATTTTATATTCAACAAAAGAGAACGGGTTTTAAATTATACAAATGTATCAAATTCTACGTACTCCAATATAATGCCGACTGATTCAGTTCTTCCTTGAACTGCTGGCCCATGCAGTTTCTCAGCGCACAGGGAATGTCAACAATGGGTCGCCACCAGTAGCGAGCGATAAAAGCGGGCCGTACGGGGGAGCAGTAAGCGGGAGCGACAAAAGCGGGAAAAAATCCCATAGAAGTGGTTCATACGGCGCTGACTGTTTACGTTTCCAACGACTAATTTAGTGCCACGGCCACTGCGAGGCAACCCCCGAAACTGGCCTTACATTGCAGTTCTTGTGTACTACAATTGTGATTAGTGCCACTGTACCGGAACTAGTTGGCCTTCTATTGAATTTGATTGGCTTGAGTTGGAGTGATTTTTTATAACAAAATTTTAATTGCAAGAGGATTTAATACAGAGTAAGGTCAACACACATTGTTTTGTCGTGTAAAAAATGAACCTGTTACTTATTAAGCACTGCATTTACTAGTCACGGATTATAGTAAATGAAAAACAACGATTAAAATCTATAATATTCATTCTAATTCACAAGATATACGACTCAAGTCCGTAGAGGTTGCGTTACAAGTGAAAGTTCCATTTCCCACGTTATCACTGCCCGGCTCCCCTTCTTATCGTAGAAGAGGAGGAAGAAAGGGCAAAAGGGAAGGAAAACCAAGGTTTCGTTCATGGTCACAGCAGCCACTCATAATATAAATAATCATATAACAACCTTCGTAGATTCGAAGACTAACTCAATTAGCAAATCAATCAATACATGTCATGCGACAATCCACCCATAATAAAAACAAAAGAAATAATAAAAAATAACACAGTTCAAACTTTTCGTGCCCCATGAAAATATCAAGGTTCCGGTACGACAGCGATTATTGGAGTGGGAAATGTGTCTCAACTCTCCCTGGCGGATCTCTAGGCTACCCGGTCCGTGAGTTCCATGAGCTGAGTTGAGAAATCCGCCAGGGAGAGTTGGGAAACGTGAGCCCCCATCACCAGAAATGTGAACGCCCAGCACTTTAGGGCCTACCGGAACACAGATGTCGTCATGAAGAAATGTTTGACAATGCATGCACACTAGGGTGGTTCTTATTTATACTTGGTGGATTTTTTGTCTCGAATTTCTCTGCTCTCACCCCGCACTTTTGTTTGAATGCCCCAAAAAAAATCTCCAAATTTGAGCAAAATCGGTTAATATTTAGGGGTGGCGCAAAGACCATGAAGTTACCCATTGATTTAACATGGAAAAAACTCAGCTTTTTGTGAATCTAATATTTAAACGCGTTCATATGTTACAAATAACCCAGCTAACACAGTTACTAGTCCGAATAGTCACATAATTGTAACAAGATTAAAAAAACCAGTCACTGGTGACTTCCATGCTGGTCACCCAGTGACAATATATTTCCCACTCAAAGTAGTAACAAATTACAAGCGAAGCAGGTAACATTATCCCGCCATTGTAATCACATGCTTGTAACAAAGTGATGTTTGGAAACGCAACGTGCAATGACAGCTTAACCTCAAAATATACATCGTTTCGGAATTATAATTATGAATATTTTTGCAAAAATATTGGAAAGGAACATAATTAAACGATAAATAAGTTCCAGAAAAATGAGATAATATGTGAACAAAGCTTTTATAAAAAAACAGATATTTATCAGCTGAACCCTTACGAAAAAGAAATTACACTATAGAGGTTAGACCCAAAATGTATATGTATAAATGAAGATCGCTGCCGGCTGTTACCGCCATGTTACTAGTCTGACAGGGAACGGTTGCAAACAAGCCTCCCTAGTAAACTACGGCGATTATGCCGTTACCTGCTAGGAGACTGAGATACAAGTAACAATTCCTCTGATAACATGTGATCATTCAGGAACCTTTCAGGATGGTAACAGGTTAGCTGGGAATTCCGTGTTCCAATATATTGTTCAGAATTCGTCAGAGAATAAGAATCAATCATAAATTTTGAAGTTGAATAATTTCAAGCCTCTCTTATGAGTACCCAAAGAAAACCCCATCAGTGGCAAATTTGAATTTTACGTAATATTACAGTTTGTTGACGCTTTTTAAAAGTTAAAAAAACAAATCATTAATCGATAATTTAAGAATACCCAGTCATTTTTTAACTAATATTCAATTGTTTAAACAATTTTAATTTATTTAAATACTTAAGAGTATTCTTAAAAAGTAAAGTAGAACATAACAATATTTCAATCTTTTGAAAAATAGCAAAAATAAAATATGTAAACAAAAAAATTTTTTAAACAATTTAAATTTGTTTAAAAATCTACGAGTATTCATAATAAACAAATTAGTACTTAAAAATATTAAAATTTGTCCGAAATTTAGTGAGATCAAATGTTTTTCCTTCTTTTTTTTAGGTAAAATATATACTTGAATAAATACGTATTATCGAAATAATTGTAAAATTATTTAAACAAATTACCGATTAATGGTTATTTATTTTTTTTTAACTTTGAAAAAGCGTCAATAAACCGCAATATTACGTGAAATTCAAATTTGTCACTTATGGGGTTTTCTTTGGGGACCCATAAGAGTGGCTTAAAATTATTCAACCTCAAAATTTATGATTGATTCTTATTCTCTGACGAATTCTGAACAATATACTGAAACATGGAATTATTTGTAACATATTATCGCGTTTAAATACTTTTTTTTTTATTGTGAGAAGTTGTAGGCTCCGGAAGCTACGATTATGGTTCCTAAAAGCAACCAATCCTGATGCAACTGGAACGTGTACGTCATCCGGTTCTGCTCCTTCTGTCCTAGAAGGTAAGCAAGAGCGGAAAATTTACGCGAGATAACATCGGGCAACACTGTTCCTTGGAGTCAGGTCTCTAGCCGCGGATGACCTTACGCGGCAGACGGGACAGTTGGAGGTGAAGGTTTCACCTCTGGATACATTTTTAGAGCTACAAATCTTTGTGGAATGTTATGAGGAACAGTGTTGACGGACCAAATGAAGTGATCCCAGAAGAACAACCTTTTGCATCCGGTTCGCGATGGAATGAGCCTGACGCTGGCAAGCAGGAATCTTGTTGAGTTGGCTAATAAATGAAGCTTTCATACCTCCAAGACAGCCGATTATGAGAAATACAAGATGAACTTTGAAGCCTTGGTAGAGCCTGCTCAGTTTGAAAAGAAGTGCTTGATATTTCGCCCGTTTTTCTTCCTCCTTTGCCGTGATATTACCATCGGCTGGTGCCGAAAATTCAATCACGTAAATGATCTTGTTCTTCAGATCTTAGAGGACAATATCAGGCTTCGTAGCACTGATACGTTGAGTGGTGGAGAATGAGAAATTCCAGTAGATCTTACACTGATCATTCTCCACAACGGACTCGAGTTCCCCCTGGGCGTATGGCAAAACGGGCAATAGATCAACACCATAGAAGTGCCTAAGATGGTAATATAACACTTTTAGAGCCGCATTGTGTCTCTCTATGTACCCGTAGCGTGCATATTTTGAGCATCCACTGAGAACATGTCCAAGTGTTTCTGGCTCTTGCTTGCACGCTTGGCAGTTGGTATCGCCTACAGGTACATTCATTATCCGCTCGCGGTAAACTAAGGTGTCTATCACGCCGTCTTGACAGGCAAAAAGAAATTCCTCAGTCTCCGATTTTAATCCAGAAGAGTTGAGAAACATGTTGGACAGACCCATCGAGAGCTCTTCTCTACGTATAATGCCGTAGAATTTACCATGAAGGGGCTTGTCAGCATGTTCTCTTTGTAGAAGCGTATGTTTTGCTTCCTGTACACGACTTTTGAGCACCAAAGGTGTTAGTGATGCTAGGCCATATGCAGTGTCGCTGGAATCAAATGGGAGGCCAAGCTCCTCTGCCGTCCTATCTGCTGCACGGTATAGAAACGCCGCAGCATTGACGACTTCATGTTGATGTACGAGTCGCATAAGAGAATATGTGCTATTTAGAACTGAGCAGGCTGTAGCCAGAACCGTTCTGCGATGAAGATACTCTAAGCTCAGCAAGCTTCTACCCCCTTTATCTCGAGGGAGGTATATTCGAGGTACGAAAGATCTAGGATGATGACTTCGGTGGATTGTCATCATCTTCCGTGTCCTTCGGTCAAGTTGTTTCAACTCATCGACGTTCCATTTTACTGCACCAAACGTGTAGAGCAGTATAGGAACGGCCAGCATATTGGTCGCCGGGATCTTATTCTTTCCAGATAATTCGGAAGCCCAAATTTTTCTGAGAATTTGGCGATACCTTTTTCCAAGGGCGGTTTTTAACACAAGCACATCTTGGGTTTATGCGCCTAACTCCCCATCTATCTTCCCTTCGCTAGTGAATAGGCTACCTAGATATATGTATTTATCAACTTTTTCTAATATCTCATCATTTAGGACAATGCTGCACATTGTTTTCTCACCTTTTCCTTCGAACACTATGATTTTTGTTTTATTTACGTTAATTTTGAGGTCCATGTTCTTCATGCTTGTATTTAGTTTGCTCAACATTCTTTGCAAGTCTTCGATTGATTCTGCTATAATAACCCTGTCATCCGCGAAAGCTAACCCACGTACCCTCACTGTCTCGAGATCTACACCTTCTTCGTCTAAGAGGGCCATTCTTAGACACTTATCCATAAATATGATAAATAGCCATGAGGACATAACGCATCCTTGTTTCACGCCTTGTATAATATCGAACCAGTCGCTCAGTTTTCCATTAACCCTGACACTCGCTTTACTACCTGTATATATTGTTTTTATTGCTTGTAGGAGCCATCCATTGACTCCGTACTTTTTGAGGACTTCCCAAAGTTTACTTCTATCCACCTTGTCAAATGCTTTTTCTAGGCCAACAAACGCAAAAAAAAACTTTCTTTCCTACTTTCAAACTTTTTTGTGTGATCTGTCTGAAGCTAAATTTTTGATCCGTACGTGATCTTCCTGGCATAAATCCACTTTGGACTTCCCATATCTTTTCTTCTGTTATTTTCATTACCCTGCGGATAAGTATTTTTGAGTAAATTTTACTTGCGGTACTTAATAAGCTGATACCTCTGTAATTATTGCAGTTGCTTTTATCTCCCTTCCTTTTGTATATTGGTACGATAATCGCTTTTCTCCACTCGTCTGGGATTTCCCCCATCTCGATACATAAATTTATCAATGTCCTATAGCTTCACCTCCTAATAATTCTTTAAAAGAGTCTTTCAAAGCGTCTACTATCCCGTCTGTATCATATAGCATTTCACCTTTGCTGTTTCTCATGCTGACAAACTCAGTACTTTTATTTCCCTTCATCTTTTTAAAAATTAGTTTCTTGCATTCTTCAGAGTCGTTTTGTATTTTCTTCTCTTCTTCTGTTCCGATTTTATCTTTACTCTCCTTGACTAGTCGTTTAACTCTCCTATTTTTGTGTCTGTAATCATTTTTGAGTCTATTTCTCTCATCATCGCTAAGACCTGTGATGTTCAACGTTCTCTCGTATGCTTCTTTCTTCTCTTGTCGAGCTGTCTTCATTTCATCATTCCACCATGCATCACCAGATTTTCTTCCTACAACCGCCGTACCACATACTTCAGTCGCAGTTTTAACAATGATATCCCGTGGCATAGTCTATACGCCCTCTATATATTTATTGCTTATAAGCGCTTCCTCATTTGCCCTATATATGCGTTCGTTTCATTTATTCTGAAAATCTATACGCACTTCTGGTTTCTGTAAATTTTAAATCTTGATTCGCGCTTGTTTCGTTTACTTGGTTCTCTTTCTTCTCCATCCCCGCCCTAAGTTTATTTTGGAGACTAGAAGGTAATGGACAGTATTGCATTCAGAGCCCCTCATGACTCTTGTATCTTTTACTAGTTCTCTTAGTCTTTCATCCGCAATAACGAAGTCAATTATACTGTGGCTATTTCCTTTACGCCAGGTGTGCATGTGGATCATTTTATGTCTAAACCAAGTATTTGTAATAAATAGATATTAGATTTACAAAAAGCTGACTTTTTCCCATGTTAAATCAATGGGAAACTTCATTGTCTTTGCGCCACCCCTAAATATTCACCGATTTTGCTCAAATTTGGAGGACACATTTTTGGGGAATTCGAATAAAACTTTGAGGTGAGAGCAGAGAAATTCGAAAAGTGAACAATAAGGGCCACCCTAATGCACACGCATAGGCGTAGTCAAAGTTGGAAAAACAATCAAACTTCAATTCATAGTTCCAACAATGCGATTGGTTGCTATTTGAAAATCGCACGCAAAAAGGACTTCTATCTTGTGGTTGGCCCTAGCAAATCAAAAACGATTGTCACTCATCTCAATTCTCCATATGAGGACCTGTAATCTGAGTTTAGTTCGTAACTGCCAGTCCGTTGTTTCCCTTCGGATCAGAATGAACTCAGCTCTCCAAGCACAATGAGAGAATGTTTTCGTCCATTTTCGGCCAACAGGACTCTGAACATGTCATTCCGTCATTCCACAAGAAAAAGGAACCACTGTGTCGATCGTAGAATTTATGAGATATTTGAATTTTTGTCAACAAAGGTCGAAAGTATCAATTTCAGGGTTTTGATGGGAAATCATACTTCGATCTATGCTTTATCTAGTAAAATTATCCTTGTGTTTCGAAACTGAATGAAAGTGGGTTATTTTGATATTTGAACAAAACATTTAACACGTGCGCTGAAGCGCACTTGGCAACTGTAGATACCCCTGGCGGACCGAGCGAACGGAATGGATACGCTACAGCGTATCCTTAGAAGTATCCACATAGTATCCCATCCGTAACATGTGAAAAAAAATAAAAACAGCGAGACGAACATTTAAATTGTTGCAATTAAGATTCTGCGTTGAAATTGCCGTTAGAAAATCACAGAGTAATTGCAATAGTTTTTTTTGCAGCGTTAAAAATTGAAAAAATCTGCCCGCTGCGCGGACAAATTTTCATCGCTCGATAATATATTTACCTCGCGCTACGCGGTCGGTCATTATACATCCCTCACATTTTTGTATGTCAAAAAAAAAGGTCAAACCATCGACAACTGAAATTTAGTGATTGTGAATTTACTTTTGTTAAAACTTTTTCGGCTTTAACGAACACATTCTCATTACGTGTCTCGTGAAAAGAAAAGGTTAAAAGCAAATTTTCAGATCTGATTTAAAAACAATTTTGTTATCAAACATTTTATTATATATGTCGAAAAATTTAATTTGCTTATTTTTAATGTCATTTTTCATGATTAAAGCAAAAACTACGCGTCTTATCAAAAAATGATTAACAACAAACATGTAGCTCTTTTTTGACTGAACAAATTTTGTCTATCGATTTTTCTTGTAGTTTGTGTGGTTTTTCCGAAAATTTGATTTTTTTATATTCAATGTCGTTTTTTACAAATAAAACAAAAACTACGCGTCAAAAGAAAAAGTGATTCATAAGGAATTTGTAGATCTTCCTTGGTTGCACAACTTTTGTTCATTAATCTTATTAATCTTTTTCCGTTTCTTGCATTGTTTAAACGCAAAATGGAATTTTTGATTTTTCATTATTTTTTGTGCGATCAAAATTTGAATTTTCGATTTTTCAAGGAAATTCAAGAAATTTTTGTTATAGTCTTTTAGGGTGTTCAAAATTCAACGTTTTTCTATATTTGACATGTTTTCATATCGTGCGTTGTTTGGCTTAAAATGTTAATTTTCGTTTGTGTTTTTTGATTTTGAAAATACTATAACTCTGATCATTTTCTCATGCTCGAAAAAACTCATCAGGATAAATTGTTCGAGCTTCCAAGTGTTACGAAAAGCCGTCCATAGAATTTTTGAATCTTGAAAATAATGGTATCACACAAGTTGAAAATGCTCTAACTTTTCAAATTTTCATCCAAAAATAGCAAAATAAAATAAATAGCAAAAATAGCACAATTCAATACGATTAAGTAGTCTTCCAAAAGTTAACCGGTATATAAACGACGACAACGGCAGGCAGGCAAGAGTAGGTGAAGTTAGTCGCATAAGGAAAATTTTTGTTGCAAATGGATTCCTGTTGAGACAAATGAAAATCCTCTCAACCTTAAATTTAAGAGGAAATTCCATGTACTTCAAAAAACATCCTTTTGTCACCAAAGGACATTTCTCTGAGTGTACGTTCACCCAGTCCGCTAGCGATGTTTTTCTCGAAAAGAGGTTTTTCAAAATTTTAAATTCAAAAGTGCCCCACGAACTCGTTTTTAAACATAGGGTGTTCGTTCTAGGGCGGGTTCCTTTTCTTATGGAATGACACATACACACGATAATAATACGCCTATTTTTTCTGGACGCCAAATTATGTTACCATACTAATTGGTAACGATTACTCTATATTTATGGCTAATTCTACCACAAAATTGCCGTAAGAATTTCCTTATTTGTCACGCGTCCCGTCAAATTCATATACTATGGTAAAAGTTACCCAAAACATTCTCTCCGTGTAATGCCGTACAAGTTAAAAAGACACTTATGTCACATTTTTGACGAAAATGAGATTTTCACATCAATCTATTCACAAAAGAAAGCTCAATCTATCTACGCAAACGAGAATTCTGATGAACAAATAGATTTGATTAAATGACAAGTTTTTTGCGTCTGAAACTTGTAATTCTCTGCAGGATGAAACCGTAAGTCACCTAAAAGTTGTGTTTGGCATCTAACACCAGGTATGACAATACAAATCAGAACGACCGTATGTCGACTCGCGGTCTTCTTAACTTCTAAAAGCGTCGAGACTCCATCTTCAATACAATAAGTCGAATGCTATTTTACAGAATGGGAAAAATATTCATCGATTTGTATGAATGATGTTGAAACATTTATAAAAAAATGAATTCCATAATACTTTTTCCAGACAAAATCGTTTTCATTGATTTTCTATGTTCGAAGCTGAACAGACATATGTCTTTTTAAATTGTACGGCAGTGTACCCTCCCCTTATGAGTTAGTAGGGAACCAAAATGCCGGTTGGGTGCAATAATAGTGTTCCTGCATTTTTAGATGTCACTTGTTCTTCGTTTGTTTTTCATGAAGTCATGTACAAAACAAATGAAAAATAAGTGACTTCTAAAAACGCAAGAACGCCGTTATTGCACCCAACCAATTTTATTTCTTATTTTCAAGATGTTGGAGGTGCTCAAACTACCGGATATACGGATCCAACAGGAGGTTATGGAGGAGGTGCTGCTTCAGTAGGTGCTGCCGCAGGAGGTGCTGCTTCTGGAGGTGCTGCTGCAGGAGGTGCTGCTGCAGGAGGTGCTGCTGCAGGAGGTGTTGCTGCAGGAGGTGTTGCTACAGGAGGTGCTGCTACAGGAGGTGCTGCTGCAGGAGGTTATACAGATCCTGCAGCAGCAGGAGGTGCTGCCGGAGGTTATGGAGGAGGTGCTGCGGGAGGTTATGGAGGTGCCGCAGGAGGTGCTGCAGGAGGAGGTTATGCAGATCCTTCAGCAGGAGGTGCTGCAGGTGGAGGTTATACAGATCCTTCAGCAGGAGGTGCTGCAGGTGGAGGTTATACAGATCCTTCAGCAGGAGGTACTGCAGGTGGAGGTTATACAGATCCTTCTGCAGGAGGTTATGCACAAGGTACTGCAGGAGGTGCTGCAGATCCTTCATCAGGAGGTGTTGCAGGGTCAACCGGAGATGCGGAAGGAACGGGATTAACAGAGAAACAGGAAGGCTCAGACAACAAGGACGCAATAATCGCAGGAGGAGCAGGATTAGCAGCAGGAGCGGGAATAGCTGCAGCATTTATGCATCGCAGAAACAAAAAAAAGTTACAGCAAGCACAACTTGGAAATGCTGGATTTGGACATGAAGCATTTGGACATACTAGATTTGAACATCCTGGACATCCAGGATTTGAACGTCCTGGATATTCTAGATTTGAACGTCCTGGACCTTCTAGATATGGTCCACATCCTGAACCTTTTGGATATGGTTCCCGTCCTGGACCTTCTGGATATAATTCGCGTCCTGAATTTGCTGGACCTGCACATAATTCTGCTGAACATGGTGCACATTCCGCACATGATGAACATAGTACACCTTCTGGACATGGTGAACATGGTTCACATTCTGGACATGATACGCATGCTACACATATAACAGTTGAACATACTGTGCATCATCATAATTATCATGCACCTGGACATGAATCTAAGCCAGGACATGAGCATGAATCTAAGCCAGGACATGAGCATGAATCTCATCCAGAACATTCGCATGAATCTCATCCAGCACATCCGCATGAATCTCATCCAGCCCATCCGCATGAATCTCATCCAGAACATCCGCATGAATCTCATCGAGCACATCCGCATGAATCTCATGCAGATAATCCGCATGAATCTCATGCAGATCATCCGCATAAATCTCATGAAGATCATCCGCATGAATCCCATGCAGATCATCCGCGTGAATCTCATGCAGCACATCCGCATGAATCTAATCCAACACATGCGCATGACTCTGATCCAGCACATGGACATAATGAAGCTCATCATGAGCATGAACCTCGACACCATCCAGCTCATGCAACATAATAATTTAATTGAGAATTTATTATCAAACAAAAACAAAAAGTATAAGATTTCTGTCTCATACTCACTCTCATGCCTTTAAAGTCAAATTTCTAACCGATACCAATGATGTAATATTTGCGAAAAATAAACCAATTCCATACTGACAATTACTGTACTTATTTCATTTTTTTCGATCTACAGTGCCATCCAGCAGTATGGGGACATCTAAAAAAATAGAGATTAAAAATATGCACTCAGTTTTTGCGAGATACCTTCAAAAAATAAGATAGAATAACTGTTAAAAAAGGTAATTAAAGTCCGCGTCAAATAAGCCCTATTTGAAGCATTTTTGACAAATAGAGATTGAGTGAGTGAGTTCCAGATTCAACATCAGATTTGTAACAATCTAATGTACATTGTTGATTATTGAAACATTAATAGGGTCCCGTGACCCTGAAAATTAGGCTGGTAATGTCTTGAATCATGACTATAATTGGTTGGGTATTGAGGGTTTAATTTTTGTCTCGCTTCATACTCGAGCGTAACTTTTAGAACATTATCTAAATTTGAGGAGTTGCGTGCTTACACTAAATCCAAAATACTATCCGGAATTCCACGTTTGAAAGCCTCGAGGGTACAATTATTTAACGGGGCTGAAAGTTGCTCTACGTTGGCATATTTATCTTCGAGTGCAGCTTGAGCTCCTGATTTTAAAAGAATCACGCGATTGAGAAATTCACTGGCGTTTTCCTCTCGTCTCATTCTAATGATTGAAATTTCGTATAAATATCATGAATAGGTTTCACGTGGGGCAATACGTTGTTGTAAATATTTGACTATATCCTTAATTGTTGTAAAACTCTTTTCGTGAATACGATTTCCGCGGTTTCACCCGAGTCAATGGCTGACCAATTAAAAAGAGGCCCGAAGAGCGGGAAGCCCTCTTTGGTTTGAATTGAGTATTCTAGCATGACGTCATTGAAATGCAGACAAGTTTTTAGAGAAAAGAATCTAAACGTGAAAGTAAGTCATAAATATACAAATAGTAATATTTCTCAAGTGTAAAATCTATTTATTCAGTCATGTTCCATTCTTTTGTCAATTAACGACCTTTCATTCTCACTGAAGAAAATAAAACATCCAAAGTGTCCGGTTAGTGTATCAGATCGGGTACTCTAACCTCAAATTTCGGACAGTTGATTGTATTTCGTGACACTGAAAGGTCTTCAACCGATAAAAGAATGGAACATGACTGAGAAAATACATTCTGCACTTGAAAAATATTACTATTCAGATATTTATAACTTACTTTTACGTTTAGAATATTTTCTCCAAAAAGGCCTATGCATTCTCACGTCAAGATGTACCAAATATACTAACCTTCCTGACGGCTGACATTTCCACCTGTCCTAGCATGATACACTTGAATATGTTACTATTCATACCTTTATAACTTACTTACTTTTAAGTTTAGAATATTTTCTCTAAAAAGTTGTCTGCACTCCTATGTCAAGAACTATGCTTACCTTCCTGACATTTCCACCTATCCTAGCACGGCGCCACGTCATGCTAGAAAACTCACTATTCCGCGAAATATTTGAGTAATTTTTTGATTCTATTATATTGATTTTCAGTTGGCAAATTGTACTATTTCAAGGAAACGTTATATTTTTGACGATGTACGTCAACAAAAATACTTGAAAAACACTGTCATGCATGATGCGCAAATACGCTAACGGACCGCGACATTTTTAACTGCGCAAGTCGGGGCCTCCTGAACTGTTTCCAATTGAAATGCATAATATTGCGTAATATACTCGAGTGAGTACCCGCGCACTGCGCAATTTCCACTACGCTGCTGGCGTTTTTTTAGTCAAGAGTCGCAATCGTCTCTCGCCCCTTGAGCTGAGAAACTGCGTGGTCCAGCAGTTCTAGGAATTACTAAACCGCGAGTTACTAAACTGAGAGTCGGGTGTATTTGTCTGTATTATTATTGATAGTATTTACTGATTTGAAATAGAACCGCGATTTTTGGTACATTCGCAGTTGAAAATGTTGCTTACAGGAGTCGCATCGATACAAGGCACGGGCAGCTAATGAACGACGCTTGACAAGAATAACCTGAAGGTCGTGGTAGAGGTGGAGGCCCCTCCAGCCTTGAAATCATGGAACGTGTACGTTTGAACGCTGTGGAAATAAGGGGAAGTTTACTGCATTTGGATATTACTTATTTCAGAATTCACGAACAATATTCTTTGACATTGTGAAAATCATGATTCTGGAGCTCTATTTTCGTGTATTTCAGACAGCCGATTATCTGCCATCAGCAATAATACGGCTATACCTACTACAGCCATACTTTTCCTATACTGTAGACATAATCTACATAGATAGATAAACGTTTATTCTTTAGCCTGCTGGCCTTAAAAAATTGACTTGCTTACACATCCATTTTTTACAGAATTTTCTTAAAACTAACCCTTAAAACTAACATCCTTCCACACCTTATCTCTAACGCCGCTCGCTCTTATCGCATTGCCTTCCTCGCTTCGCCTCGCCTCGCTCGCATGTCCCTACTCTCTTGCTTTGCCTCGCATTACCAAACTTTGCCTCCGCGGCTATTACCTAATACTTATCTACTATTTACAATATTTACATTTACTTATATTTACTTCCTCCTCTATTTACAATCTTTCCTTCTCCATTCCTCTTCCTCCTTCCTTCTCTTCTTCTCCATCTTACCAAAAATTCCCTTCACCCATGCTACTGCCCTTTTGTCCCCCCTTTCATGCATCAATACCTCCATGCTTATCTCACTCCTTTCCACCTCTACGCACTCCTCCAACCAGTGCTCCACTCTTGCCTCCCCCTTCCCACATAGTTCACACATCCTCTTTTCCCTAGCGAGCCAGAACCTATTGAAACCCTCCATGCACCCACATCTCATCCTCGCTATCAGCTCCTGACTTCCTTTCTCTCCTTTCTCACACAAATATTGCGCTCTCGCCCTTGGCATAATCCACACATAGTTCCCATTAAACCTTGTCTCTCTTATTCTCTCTTCCCCTGCTGTCTTCTCTCTCTCCATGCTGTTTTTCTTAACCAACTCATATACCTTCCTTCCTTCCTCATGCATCCTTCTCACTTCATCCATCTGCAGTCCATTCGTTCTAAAATACCTTTCTCTTTCAACCTCTATCTTCCCGCCCCCTCTACTGATCTCCTTCTCTCACCAACACTCCCTAACCAGCTTACTTCCCCCCTCTTCCAAAAATTTCTCCTCATATTTACACGCTCGTCTGCCCGCTAGAATCCCTACACTCGTTCTCCCCGTCTCCCTCCTGACAATATAATTAGGCGTGTTCCTTGCCAGCCCCAGTGTCCACTTTACATATCTCTCCTGTATCCTATTTACCTCTTCGCTTTCCTTCCACCCCCACACCTCTACTCCATACAATAGCACACTCATCACTAGTGAGTCAAACAATTTCATTCTCCTTCCAAAATCATCTGCGAATAACTTCTTTCCCAACCCCCACACCTGCCTCGTCACAACATTTGCCCTTCTCACTCTCTCTTTTATGTGACCATCCACTCCGCCATTCCTCCGAAACAAGAAGCCCAGGTACACAAACTCTTTCACCGCCTGCACCGCCTTTCCCTTCCACTTCCACTCCCCTTCCTTATCCCTTCCACCTCCTTTTCTGAAAACCATAACCTTGGACTTTTCCGCATTCAGTTCTAACCTGTTCTTATCCAGGTATCTTCTCAACCTCTTCATCATTTCCTTTAAGGCCTCCTCGCTTTTTGCCAACAACACTATGTCATCTGCATACGCTAGCGACCAAATTCTAACCCCTCCTATCCTGACTCCTCCTACCACTCCGGCCTCCAGCTTACTTTCCATATCCGCAATTAAAATCGCAAAAAGCGTTGGGCTAAGCGGTCACCCTTGTCTTAACCCCCTATCCATCCAGAATCCCTCCGAAATCCCCTGTCCTCCTCTTACCTTATCTTTGGTCACTTCATATATCTCCCTTACCCTCTCGATCAGGCCTCTCTCCACTCCCCTATCTTCCATCGCCTCCCACAACCTCCCCCTATCCACCGACGGAAACGCGCCTTTTAGATCCACAAAAAACGCGTAAACTCTCGACCCCTTCTTCGCTAATTCTCTATCCACAATGTGCTGCTTAGAGATATACTTAGAGATATACTTTAGCCATAATTTTACTGAACATCAGCTATACTTGATCTACCCTGCTTAAAATGCCAGATAGAACCTGGATAGAGTCGGGACTCTATCTATATCTATAGAGTCGGGACTCTATCCGGGCCAATTGGTCGTGAACTACGGGGTGTGTCCCCGGTTTGAATCCGGGACCTATGCGGGAATTATGCGGGACGCTAAGAGATATCTATCCGGGTCTATCGAGGACTTATACGGGTCACTGAAAATATATATCCGGGTTTTATCGGGTCCTAGCCGGGACATATGCGGGAGGCATATCGGGTTTATCCGGGACTTACACGGCCCTGCTTAAAGTTCCGGATAGAACCCGGATACACTCAAGACTATATCCGGGCCTATCCGGGGTGAACTACGGGTTTCGTCCCCGGGTTGTATCCGGGTCTATCCGGGACTTTCACGGGACACTAGGACATATATTTATCCGGGTCTTATCCGGTCCTATCCGGGATCTATTCAGCATACAATTTCGTATCCGGGTCTATCCGGGACCTATACGGGTCGCATGGAATTTCGATCCGGATCTTATCCGGTCCTACCCGGGATCTATTCGGCTTACAATTTCTTATTCGGGTCTATCCGGGACTTATACGGGTGCTTAGAAATTCTATCCGGGTCTTATCTGGCCCTATCCGGGACCTATTCGTCATACAATTTCGTATCCGGATCTATCCGGGACCTATACGGAGTGCTTGAAAATTCTATCCGGGTTTTATCCGGTTCTAACCGGGATCTAATCGGCATACAATTACTTATCCGGGACCTGTACGGGGCGCTTGGAAAGATTTATCCGGGTCCTATCCGGTCCTAGCTGGGATCTATTCGGTACAGCAGTTCGAAACAGATGATGTAATACAATGATAAATTTGCAAAAAAAAATTGTTTTTCATATTCGTCACTGCACTTAATTTATTTTCAAAATTATACAATTGCACACACGGTCACTTACAAACATAATCGCACGCTCAAACGCTTTGAAAAATCACACCCGCTGGGGATTTGAACCCTACCAAAACTACCTAAATCTGATTCTTAACCTAAATATCTGCCGCACGCCCTACCCAGTGGGCAAAAAGACATTGTCATACTGACGACGTCTGAAAGACATCCCTAAGACATCCATGTCAGTCCAATTGATGTCCTAAAGACGCATCATGTATTAAAGACGTCTTTTGGACATGAGACGTGTTTAGGAAATCAATTGGACTGACATGGACGTCCTAAGGATGTCTTTAGGACGTCCTCAGGATGACAATGTCTTTTTGCCCACTGGGTAGTCAATTGAGCCATCGAATCGCTTGAATCTTGTCGGCAAAATTTCAGCCAAGCTGTTTCGCCAGGGCTAACTGAGGAATATATATATTTTTTTTCTGTTTTATACATTTGATGAATAGGTGCATGGATTTAAAAAGGCCTAATTTGAATATTTAAATTTAAATTTTTTAAATTTAAATTATAATATTTAAATGTTCAATTAAATTATTTAATTAATTTGTGATTTTTGATCAAATTGTAGAGCTCCGAAATTTAAAGAAAAGTAAAAACAAAAGCAGCTACTGCAAATAATTTCTTTGAAACATTATGGTGGTCCAAAAATGCATTGCACAATTTTTTTTTTACTCTAGTGGGCAAGACCCCCCCCCCCCCCCTTCACAAAAAAGTTTCCAATTCTGGAGAAAGAAAATCCGTATTTTTTTTCTTTGAAATTCTAAAATTAAAACGTGCCGCCGGGCACTTGAAAATCCCATATATATAACATGGAGATGTTTTGGATTTTCGAAAAATTGGACTGATACTTCAGGGTTTCATCGAAAGTTGCGGAACTTTTTCAGGAATTGAAGATGAGTTTATAGGAAATAAAACCATACCAATAGCTTTCAATTTGAACCCAACCTCACTCCACCCACGAAGCTCTAAATATGACCAAAAAATTGAAAAGAACTACATTTTTACGTATTATTGTTAATTTTCAGTATTTTCTGCCTTATTTTTCAATACAAATAATTACTAATGGACAATTTTAATATCCCCCATGACTTTTTAAATAATTTTTAATTGTTTAAATGTTAGTAATAGTTGGTCATTGTTTGGAGTAGTAAATTAAAAAAAACATGTGATTATTTAAACAAATAATTATCGTTTATTTTCAAAATGTCTTAAAATCGAGCCACAGATGTCCACTTTTTTCTCAAGTTGGTATCCTATGATACTTATTTTTGAGTACTTACATAACTTTGATACTTTTCTTCTAATTTTTACCAAATTTCTATTTTAATAAACAATTTTTATGTGCTCAAGCAGCTTTTTGCAAAAACGATGTAAACTATCCGTACTCAACTTGAAGAAAATTTTAAATTAAACAATAATTAATTGTTTAAACAATTACATAAAGTTTTTAGGGGAATTCACCACTCCTCAAAACCATTCAATATCATGTTTATTTCAGAAAATACGATTTTAAACATATTTTTCTTGAAAAATTATTTTTGAATCAAAGTCAATTTGTTTAAACAGCTAAAAGATCGTTAATATATTCTTTCTGTACACTATACAGTCAGAAAAATAATTATATGTGATCCAGTTTATATTATTTTTTAAAAGTTTTCGCAAAAAACTGCTTGAGCAAATAAAAATTGTTTAATCAAATAGGAATTTGTTGAACATCAGAAGAAAAGTGTCAAAGTTATTTAAGCATTCAACAATAAGTAGCATAGGATACCAATTTGAGAAAAAAGTTGACATTTCTGGCTCGATTCTTAAAATTTTGAAAAGAAACAACATTTAATGGTTCAAATAATCACAAAATGTTTTTAAAAGAATGCACGACTCCAACGAATGAATAATTATTACATTTCATTCAGAAAATACGATTATTTTTCAAACTTGTTGGAAAAAAATAATTGTTTGTATAAGTTACAATTATTTAAACGATTAAAAATTGTTCAACAAGTCATAAAGAATATTTAAATGGTCCATTAGTATTTATTTGTATTAAAAATACTTTAGAAAATGCTGCAAATAAACAATAATTCGTAAAAATGTACTTTTTTATTTTTGGGACATATTTGGGGTGTTGTGTTTGTCGAGGGTGGGGGTTATATATTGGGATTTTCAAGTGCCCGGTGGCACTTTTGGGGAAGTGTCTCTTGCCGTCTAGCTCAAAAAAAGTTTGTTTGATTATAAGCTATTAATCCGTGTAGTTACGACTTTACAGGTAGATTAAAAGCGTAGTTATTAATTTATGCATAAATGTAAATACGTTTCAAGAAAAGTTATACATTCATACGAATGATGTATAGAGAGAAAAAGTTTGAGCTTTTTGACATACATATACAAAAGTGATCATCATTTGATCACCAATCATGTGACTCCGCCCTTTAAGGTGAATTACTTTTCATACGTCAAAGGATATCTCAATTGTTTATGCCTCTCGATATATACCGTATAAATGAAAATTTAACAAAAATTCCTAAGAACCAAAATAAATTTCAAGATTTGTTCTAAAATCCAGTTTTGGATATTAATGAACCTGAATCAATTTCTGTTCTTGCGTCCCAGACAGGTCCCGGATAGACCCGGATAAACACACACTGTAGGACTTGTTTCTTTTTTCGACCATAAACTCCCAGATAGGTCCGGGAAATTCCCTTACGAAAATATGACAGGCCTGTCATTTTTTCCCTGTAGTTTTTTCGCGACCACAGGAAAACGACAGGGAAAATGACAGGCAAAATGACAGCCATAAATTACTGGCCCTGATTGGCCATAATTTATAATAATATCGTCTGAACATTATAAAGTATCGACGACTTGCAGATTTATTAGTGCACTATTCGAACTTTCCTGTGAAGCTTAAAAAATCATTAGCAAAAGAAAACTATTATGGGAATTTTCATGATGAAACACCTTTTTGTAACCTGTGTCCAATTTCGAATTCTCTTCCAACACATCACTTGTGGAATGTGTTCGATTTGCCATTTTAAAGCTTTTTTATCCTTACAAAGCGTTAAACTTGAGTACCACGGGCAAAAATTTCGGACTGTTTCCAACTTTCTTCATTCTCTTAACAAGTTCACTCCGTGCTCCCAATTCCATGATCCAACAAAGTATGGTCTCGCCACGCGCAACCTATGGACCCTTTGATTGGTTCACTTTTTTTTAGATGCGCGTGGCGAGATCATTCATTGTTGGATCATGGAATTGGGAGCACACAGTGAACTTGTTAAGGGAATGAAGAAAGTTGAAAATAGTCCGAAATTGTTGCCCGTGGTACTTAGGTTTAGCGCTTTGTAAAGATAAGAAGGCTTCAAAATGGAAAATCGAACACATTCCACAATTGATGTGTTGGAAAAGAATTCGGAATTAGACACAGGCTACAAAAAGGTGTTTCATCATGAAAATTTCCATAATAGTTTTCTTTTGCTAATGATTTTTTAAGCTTAACAGGAAAGTTCAAATAGTTCACTAATAAATCTGGAAGTCGTCGATACTTTATAATCTTCAGACGATATTATTATAAATTATGGCCAATTAGGGCCAGTATTTTTGACTGTCGTTTAGCCTGTCATTTTCCTGTGGTCGCCATATATTTTCGTAAGGGAAGACCCTGATAAATACTATAAACAAAAATAAAAAGAATTTCTAAGTCCGTGTCCCAGATAGCTCCCGTATAGACCCGGATAAATATACACTGTACTGTAGGACTTGTTTCTTTTTCCGACCATAAACTCCCAGATAGGTCCCGGATAGACCCTGATAGACGCTTCGCTTGAACATAGAGTAAAAGAATATTTCTGTTTTCGTGGATGAGATAGGTCCCGGATAGGCCCATATAAAAATACACGGTAGGACTTTCCCAGATAGGGCCCGAATAGACCCGCCCTAGTAGAATTTGGACCTAGTTTAATGCAAGTTTCTAGTAAGTTTTTCCCTACATCTGGTTAGCACACAACTAGGAATCTTGCCAGGTACTACTGCGGAATGTAACGCTGCTTCGAGTGAGGAAGTGACTAGGAAATCTAGAAGGAATCTAGTTAGTTACGCTTGGAAACGCCGTTTCGAAGTCTTTGGAGGACAGTGTTTAACCCCTTTCATTGTTGCGCATAATCCAAAAATCTGCAAAAATTAATAGTGATCAGTGAAAATGCACACATTTTTGAAAATTTGATTGTTTGGAAATATCTTACTTTTAATGTAATTAGACATTACTGTCTCTTTGAAAAAGAAATTTTTCTTATCACTTTTCTTAACTGCTGTAAACAGCAGTGAAAGTTCTCGTTGAAGAAATCCTTTTAGAATTACTGTGATGTTTTTCGTCAGTGACATCCCCTTGTTATACATAGATTTCAACACAACATCCGGTAATTAATGAATGAATTATAAATGTTATAAATAGTAAGCCATTTGGAAATCTATTTAAAAGAAACAACATTTCAGTCTGCAAAAATAATCGAACAGATAAAAATCCAATTGCAAATTTTGATTATAATTCACGATTTGATTTTTTTCTAGTCAAAAACTTCAATATATTTCAAATGATGATGACTTTTGAATTAACTTTTGAGAAATTTGAACTTTAAAAAATAACTTCCATTGACTTTTAATGAACAATAAATATTAAATATTTTATGATAATCATAAATTCAAACTTTAACACTAGAAGTACCAGGATTTTCTGCCACCTTTGCTTACCACAAGGGGTCAATTGACCCGTACCTGCGTTGGGTGTCAAATAATGATTTTAAACAGATTCTACCGTCAAAAGTTAATGATAGAAATATGCTATATTCATATTACATCGTCAATATAAGTGGAGAAGAGTAGCGAGTCCTTAAAAAGGACAACAAAGAAGTGAAAATGCTCGCCTACCCCAGCGTAGTCCTACCGACGTCGCTTCTGCTGCTACTGCAACAGCAAGCTAAATCGTTTGGTGCCGCTGTACTCCCCTATCCAAGTCCACGCCGTGCATTTCAACTTATTGCAAAGGTAGTTATTCCTAGCGCGTTACTATAAACATAGAACGTTATACACCGGTAGTAGAACTGATAGTCCGAAAATGTTTTGTGATGAAATACCAGCCAAAACGCGATAGGGGTCAATTGACCCCTGTCGGTAACAGACTATAAAAACTCGATTTTTTTTGTCAAATACTCCTATTTATAAATAATTAAAAGTCACAAAACGCCATCTCTCTGCAAGCAACCGCTGCGGAGATTTACCACTTTAAAAATCGAAAAGGGTCAATTGACCCCGCCCGGTACTTCTAGTGTTAAATGAAACAAAAAATAATTCAGATTATTCGAAAATGAATGACCTTTAAATAACAAAAAATTCTCCTATTTTCGTAGAATGAAATTATAAGTCAAGCATTTGAACAATGTTTTTGCATGAATCAGTAATCAACAAAAGTTGATAACTGATGAGACAAATATATTGATTTTTGTTTAGTTTATTATTATTATTATTATTGTATTATTAAGCATCAATTTCAAATAATTTTCATTCATTCTTACATCTCTTAACAATGTAATTTTTGAAATTTTTGCATCTTGTGCTTACGAAATCCTTGACCAATTCATCCTTGGTCAGCAATTCTTCGCAAAAGGCGTTGAATTCTTCCATTTTTTCAAATGGCAAGGGAACTTCGTATTTTTTCTCGAACATCTCTGCATTCAGTAACAAATTCTGCGGTACATCCTGAGTAAACTGCAGTTTTCCCACATTTTCGTTCACTTCGGTCATTTCTAATTTAACTTCAGAAAAGTGATACTCGAACATGGAATTCATGGCTCGTAAAACGATGCTTATCAATTCTAGAAAAAAAGGATTAATTGCCAGCTCATATGCGAAATTTCGGAGAAATTTATATTACCTTCGTTGGAAATTGGAAAGTTATTTTCATTTTGTACTCTGTTCACAGTTTTCCTAATGAGATTTTCCAGAGAGTTGTTCTCTGTAAATTTATTATTCATTTACATTCTTTGTTTTCGTAATGACCTAATTACTTCAATGTAATCGTTACCATTTTTTTCTGATTCTCACGACACGACGATGATTTGTTCGAAGAATGTTGTTTTTCAGGGTCTTTTTGTTTCTCAATATTTGTAAAGCGCGAAGATTCTGTGGAATCGAGTGACGGCCGAAATATGGACGTTTCAGATTCATTGAAGTCTTCCTTCTTTTTGTTCTTTTTTGAAGCGGAAAATTCAGCGGGATCAAGTAACTGCAAAAGCTGTGGTGGTGTTGGTTTTCGTGGAACTGAGGAAAACAAAATTTTAAATAAGAATTTCCTTATGCATATTTGACAATTTGAGATTCGAATAGAATATGTAATTACCGTGTTTCGGCACACTTCTCTGATATTTCTTGACCGGTGGTCCCTTGAACATCTCGTCCGAATCTTTCTCTAATTCATTTAAAAACATTTTATAAACATTTTATTTCAAATTTACATTATTTAGCTTTGAAAAATTGAGTTTCGTACCTTCATCAAAAGTCGACTGGACTTGTGGCGCTTCGGTACTTGATTCTTGAAAATCAGCCAAATTTTCTTAGAAATCTTGTTTCGTTATTTCTTTGATGACCTTTACGGCTGTTTCGCATTTGGCATCTGAATCTAATTCGCTCCCGGCAGAGAAAACTGTCCGTTCTTTCGTGAGAATCCGTCGTAGTTTATCTTTCGCATCTTTATATGTTTCTGAAATAGAATAAGCAGTTTAAAAGTGTAGTAATTACTTTTTTGCAAGAATATTATCATTTTTATTATCATACAAGGTGCAAACTATCATTTTTTTTAGCGAAATGCACATTTCACCGCAAACCACAAACCGCATTATTCTACAAACTCTTTTTTCTGCGATAGCCTCTGCAATATTTTTCACAGTTTCTTCTGAATAAGGTGGAGGAGGGTAAAAAGTCGTGTACTCTTTGTCGTTGCTCTGATTCCTCAATCACTTTTTTCCCTGATTCAGTCATTTCCTCTGGAAAATCACCAATGACGTACGTATATTCTGGAAATGAACAATTTGAGGTTATGTTACACTATGCTGTTTAATTACATTCGCAGATGGCATTTCAGTAAAGAATTTGCAAATTAATATTCAATTCTGACGTATTCATTATGGAAACTTGTTTTATTGAATGAATAATCAGCCAATTTCATTTCTCAAAATGAAAGGTGCTTTATATTGGTACCTTTATTTTATTAAGAGAAGTTGTAGGCTCCGGAAGCTACGATCATGGTTCTTTAAAAGC
>CAKNYM010044334.1:28679-49597 GCA_932195095.1 Andricus curvator | reverse complement strand
ACGTGCTGCAGAACGTAGATATTGTCGATAGTACTCCTACCTGCCCTGAAGCCCGCCTGCGTCTGTAGCAATATTCCTTTCCCCTCGACATCCTCCCGCAGCCTCTCCGCTACTACCATCGCGTATACTTTATACGCCGTATTCATTAGCGTAATCCCCCTATAATTTTCCTGCCTATCCCTATCTCCTTTCTTATACAGAGGCACTATTAATCCTTCTCTCTACCCTCGTGGGAATCCCTCCCCCCTCCATACTTTCTTCACTACCTCCTTCAGCCTCTCCCTAACCTCTTGTGTACTAAACAGCCATGCTTCGCTCTCTAGCCCATCCAGCCCGGCTGATTTTGACCTTTTTAACTTTCTTATCTGTTTCTCTATCTCCTCGTCATTCAACTCCTCCATCTCTGCCTCCCCAGTTCTTCTACTCCCATCATCTCTCTTCCTTAAATCTGAGCCCTGAAATGATTCTTTAAAAAACTCCCTCCACTCCTCACTCCCTATCTTGTCGCTTATCCCTACTCTACGCTTCCTAAACCTATTTATTATCTTCCAGACGTCCCCTTCTGTCTTAACATTTCCTAACTCCTCCTCCAGCTCTTTCTCCTTTTCCTGTTCTTTCTTGTTACACATCAATCTAAACCCCTTCCTCATTTCTACGTACTCCTCCCTTTCGCAGTACCCTCTTTCCACTTCTTATACTTCCTCTTCACCTTTCTTTTCATCTTTGTACATTCCCTATCCCACCACGGCTTCACCATTCCTTTCTTCTTCTTTTTGAATACCTTTTTTTGCACGCACCCTTTCACTTTCTCTTTTAAATCCTCCCATATCTCTTCCACCGTGTCCCCTTCGAAGCGTACCTTCCCTAACTGCTCCTTATATTTCTCTATCGCCTCCCTTGTCCAGCTAACCCTCTCCCGCGTCGACACTTCTTCCCCAACTTGCCTTCCGCCGTTCTCACCCCTTATCCACAACCCTAATGGCTGATGGTCTGATTCTACCCTCCCTTCTACTGCGAATCTCTCCATCTCCTCCCACCCTTGCATATTCATAACTACATAATCTATTACCGATACCCCCACCTTACCTACGTATGTGTATTCTCCCTCTTCGTCCCCTGTTGCCATACCATTTGCCACCGCCCAGCCTCTATCCTCCATCCAGTCCCTTAGAATCTCCCTCTCCTTATTTATTAACCTATCCTTCGAATTCCTTTCGAAGCTCTCCCCTTCCCTGTAAAGGTCCCCTTCCCTCCCCATCCTCGCGTTAAAGTCCCCACCCAGTACCACCATACCCTCTTCTCTTTCACCTAACAGGTCTTCCACCCTTTCTTTAATTCTTTCCATCCCATCCTTATTGTAAAGTGTCACAAACTTACACATTACCCCTCCTATCTTCACTTTCCTCATTTGCACTCCCTCCCCCCCTTCCTCTCCGTGAGCTTCTTCCTCTAATCCATCTCTAACCCCCGTTATAATTCCCCCACTAGCCCTTCCTTTCTTCTTCACTCTGACCGCCTCCTGGAGTCTCCACCTATACCCCCTTGGCAGCTTTGGCTCTATTCTATCCCATTCCTTTCTTTCCACCCACGTCTCTACCAGTCCTACCACATCAAATTCCTGGATATACCTCCAGAACTCCTCATCCTTCTTCTTTACCCCTGCTACGTTCCAGTAAAGCACCTTCAAAACTCCTCTACCCTGCATTACCCCCACCCCCTACTTCCTACGAAACAAATTCCCCTGCACTTCCTTCAACACCTCTTTCTCCTCGTCCCACACCCAAATTTTCTCGTCTATTTTTATTTTCCGATATCCTTCCTTCGCCGATCTCCCTTCACTCATCTCCCTTCTAGCCCTTTCGTACAGCATTCTCTGTACATCCCTTTCCTTTATCGTCAAATCGTGATCGATGAAAACTTCCTTATCCTTTATCCTATTTTTATTTCGCATTACCCCCAATTTTTCTTCCCAGCTCTCCAACTCCACAACCGCCACTTCTTTCTCCTTTCTCCCCTCCAACTTAACTTTCCCTACCCTGCCTTTATTCCACTCTATGCTCTGTAGCAGCGCTTCCACGCCCTCCCTTTCTTCCCCGCTCTTCATCTTCAACCCTCTTATCACAATATTATTTCTCCTGTCTGCCTTCTCCTTTCTCTCCATTCTCAACTCCATTGCCCTTATCCTTTCCTTATCCGCCCTCTCCTCCTTTTCATTCCTACTCTCTCCCACTTTCTCTTCTATCATATTCCCTACCCTCTCCCAAATACCTTTAATCTCGCCCCCGCTACCCCCTTCTCCTATTTCCATTTCCGTCCTGCCCTCCACCTTCTCAAGCCTTTTTTCCGTCCTTTCTTTCCACGTCCTAATCTCCTCTTCCATCTGTTTTATTTTAACTTCTTTTTCTTTTCTTTCCCTCTCTAACCCATCTACTCTCTCTCTCAGCTCTTTCACCTCCTTTTCCCATTTCTCAGCTCTGATTCGCAAGTCCTCCCTCATGCCTTCCATCTGCTCCTTGGTCCCCCTTACGTCCTCCCTCAGCCCCCTGATCTCGCCTAACAACATCCCGAGAGCCTCCTTTTCCAACATCCCCTCCATTTTTTTGGGGGGTGACCTAGGTGTTATCCCACTTGTTTTAAACGGGCTCTCGACCTCGCTTTTCTCCGGACTCTCTTGGCTGTCTCTCTTCCTTCTCCAGAGATTCTCCCCGTCACTTGCGCTTGACGCTCTCACCCTTACCTTCTCGCTTCCTTCGTTGCCACCGTCCCGATTTCTCCCTCTCCCCGACGCACCGCTCGACACCGGGCGACGCGTTGTTGGCCGTCGTGGCTTGTGGAAAATTCCCTCCCCTTCGGTTTCACTACCAGCACTGCCAGTACTCTCGCTGCCCACCTCCCGCTCTACCGCCGGTAACTGGGACCTATCCATGCAGTACGTGCCGCAAACGACAGATGTCTCTGGAAAATGTTGGCGTCTTTCGCTGCCAAATTTTCCTTTTTTTTCCCCCGCTTTTTTTCAATTCCTCAGTCCCTGCCGACACCCCTTTCTCTCCCTTAGCATCCCCTAACTTTGCGAGAACCACCATTGACCCCTCGAAAGCCCAAGCCTCCTGACCACGAACTCCCCCGATTACTTGCCAACCTAACCTCACTTTCCCTATCCAGCTAGATACCACCTCCCACCCACGCTGAAACTCACTTTTTATCTCCCCAATTCACCCCACACAATCCTACTCACCTCCTCGGCTTCCACCCTCACACTCCACTCACACCTTCCACACAAATTCCGTAAAATTCTCTCTCCACCTGTCACTAAACACGTTCTCACTTCCGCCACCAACATGCAAGTCCAAGTTTATATAAATATAATGTTCATATAGGATTCTTGACCAAATTTCACAAAAATTTTCAATATTTCAGATATGTCAAATGAAAATTTCAACAGAAAATATAATTATCAACCAAACACTAACTAATTGATATATTTTTATAATTTTACTCCTGAAATCTAGTCCCTTAGGTCAAGCGTGGTACAAAAATGTCGTAAAATTTAAAAAATGAACAACTATTTACAAGAATTTTTTTAATAAAAATCAATGTGTATCATATTCAAATAAAATTTAGGAATATTTATAAAAGGTATTAATATTTTTCATTTTTAACATTAATTTATACAGAGTACCGTTTTTATTTGAAATTTCACGACGGTTTTTTGTACCATGTTTGACCTTATCAGGGCAAAATCAAGGAAAAATATTCTGAAAATATGTTCATTAGTTATTAAAATACTGCAAAGACTTACCTTTAAAATTTGGTTTGTCCTTCAAAAATCACGAGATATTTCTTTATAAAATAAATTTTGTGAAATTCATTTTACAATTAATCACAATTACTTTCCAATTACAATTATTTCACAATTAAAATAAAATGGTAAAATAGTATATTGCGTATCAAGGGCGTAAAGAAGGCTATTTTGACGAGTGTGAACTTGCCGCCCGAGCGAAGCGAGGTCGGCAGTCGCACGAGGCAAAATAGCCGTACGCCCTTGATACACACCATACTTTTTGTCCTACCCTTATTGAAAACAAGCGTGTTAAGCAGATAGAGGATGTTTGGTGTACTTGACAATTTCAGATTATAAGTGAAAGAAAGGAATAGCGACTTTGCAGAAGGAAGACTGTGGTGTCCAGCGATACATTTTTTTTAAAGATAAAGATAATTATGTGTAGCGGGCGTAAAGTTTTATGTAGCGGACGTAAAGTGTTATTTAGCGGGCGTAAAGTGTTATGTAGCGGGCGTAAAGTTTGATGTTGGCCCGGCGGCGGAGTGCGCATGTGCAAACGTCACTGGGCTGGAAGCGGCCACATTACGCCTGCCTCACGTGCATGCAATGGCGCGTTTTCAAGAGGGGTCGGACAAAAACTAAATTTTGTAATGTTGAGATAAATATTTTAAGACATTGGAAGTTTTATAAAGTTTTTATATATTAAGAAACCATATGAGGTCAAGTTAATAATTTTTCGTCTTGTTTCTCTTAAAATCACCAAAATTGTAATTAAAAATAATTATTATTTATTATCATTTTAACTTTACAATATTTAAAATCGATTGAAAAATAAAAGTTTTATTAACTTAAAATTATTAAAAAATTAATTCGAAAATTTATTATAAAATTTATTATAAAATTTATTATAAAATTTATTATAATGAAAAATGAAACCACCTGAAAGTGATAGATATTATTAACCTAATCTTAAAATCCCATATACATTATTCAATATATTTGAACTTTATAGACCTCCAGAGTTTTATAATGTATTCCCTGTAGAATCAGCTCGTCTAAAACATTACATAAGAATTCCTGAAAGACATAATCATTAAATATTTCAAGACTCCATTACATGTATTTGAAGAATTTCCTTTAGGTGTGGATTTTTGAAAACAAAAATCAACCCAAACCTCCTAAAAGCCAACGAAACCGAATCGTGAAGTCGGACGAGCTCGGCCCGAGCGTCGGGTTCTTGCTCGTGCATTTTCGGCTTTACACGAGGCTGGCCGACGCAACGCGTAACATAGCTGTCTCACCGACCCGCTACGTTTGCATGTGTTGCTCCCAGATGGGAAATTGGTGGGGGCCGAAAAATCACACGCGTGTGTATTATTGTTGTGTCCACTTTTTACTGCCGAGATTTTCTATTCCTGTTTCTGACGGCCCAAGTACCGTTGTCTACTTTTTACTGCCAATGTTCTATTACTCCTTTTTACAGACGTGAAATTATATCCAATTTTTTTGTGCACTTTTCTATAGCTGCGTTTTACTCACCCACGAGATATTTCCACTTTTAAAAGGATTAAAGGGATTAAAAGGATTAAAGGATTAATTATTAAACTGTGAATTTTAATCTGAAATAATTTATTGCTGATTTCGATTCCGTTCTCGAAACTATTGAGCGCGTCGACGAATTGTGTAAGATATATTTCTCCATCTGAAGGTTTTTTTTCCCTGCATAAATAGCAACAACAAATGGATGATTAATGTGTTCATCATGAAACACTTTGCAACAAATCACCCAAAATTCTTTTGTGCTCGACTTATATACTGGCATTCCATAGACGTGAAATTGTGAAGCGATATAGTTATCATGTAAGGAAGCGTTCACGCGTGAATTTAGACCCTGTTGAATCCCAAAATAAACAAATTCTCCATCATCAACTGCCTGAATTTTATATGAAATGGTCGCTGTTTTTAAAAAAGTTTTCGAAGATTTTGGTAAATCAGGCAAAGTTTCTTCTCACAAAATAGAGATCAACGAATCGAAATGAAAATGACCAATTCGACTATTCACAGCCCATTTTTGCAGACGATCATAGACCTGCTCATTTTGTACAGCTACTTCAGCTTCAAAGTAATCTTTAAAATCACCTTCATCTGCGCTGTAATATGAGGATAATGTGAGGGCTTTCCCAGATAGGTCCCGGATAGACCCGGATAGATTTTTCGAACAGTAGGGGAACGGCTGGTACAGTGGACCAATTTTTGCATTTTTATTTTTTATGCTTAAACCAATGTTTTATGAAAATCAAATTAAAGTTAGAATAAAGTGATCACTATTTGCGCTCATGAAAAAAGTTTTGTTTCCGAAAAATTACATTCGCATATTTTCATAGATTTTTCAAAAAATGGTTTGTATTGGTCCATTGTACCCGACTAAGCGGGTGCAGTGGGCCACGAGGGCGGGTACAGTGAGTCATGTGAGAAATCGCTATGCAACATATTTCAATTAGTGCAAGTTGTAATGACATTTCCAATTTGAACAATAAAATTTAATAATTGACATATATTTTAAGATTTTACGATGAGGACATCTTTGTTGGAGTACGTATAGGAAAAATTAAAAAATGTAAACAGTTTTTTTATGTTGACAGTTTTTTTATTTTATTTTGTTTTCTTGAGAGTTTTTTTATTTGTTTGCACCAGCCCATCAGATATCCGAGCTTCTGGGCAACTTTGTTGCGATGTTTCTCCGTGACCTTTTTTTGAACCCTTCTGCCTCTGAAAGAAATAATTAAAACTCACCGTGAATTACTGCGTCTGAATTTGTCGTTTTGTTGACAAATGTTGCTACCCTAACCAAAAAAAATTTGAACAAAAAAGCTGAGTGATTGACACTAATTCCCGACGGTTTTATGTATTCTTCGAGGTTCTATAATGTGCACTCATCACAAGTAATCCAAATTACAATGATTTACAATGATATTTCCAATTTTTTTTTAACAATTAGCAACATACAATCATTCGCTGGAACTTCTGTCACTGTGCTGTGTAACCGCGCTATTGGCCCACTGTACCAGATAATGCAGTGGTTCACTGTACCTGCCGCGCACTTTTTGAACTATATTTCGTTTGTTTATTACTGGTAATTAATATTTTAGTAGTGTGCTATATTACAATGTTCATTTGTGTTACAGTAACCTCATAAATAACAATTCCCATTTTTTTGACTTATTGTTGAGATTCAATTACAAAAATTAGAAGCACAAAAAGATACAAAGTGGCCATCGAAAATCGACATTATTTTTTTTCTAAACAACAAAATCACGCAAATCGTATGAAACTTGGATAGATATATCCGCAATACAGAAATACATTACCAATAAAAAAATTACAATTTTGCAATAAGTAGTTATTTTTTTAAAGTTGACTGGTCCACTGTTCCCGCTGGTCCACTGTACCCGCCATTCCCCTAATATTAAATTTTCCATTACATTTATTGAGAGGCGGTGAAAATGAAGTTAATATTTTTAATTTAAAACATTTAAGACTGTTTAGGTTCAATTATTAATCTTCTAAAATTGTGCATCAAGAAGAAATTATCAATAAACTATTATATATAATAATTTTTAAATAACAGTGTTTGAAATTAGAATTTTAAATTAATGTGGATTATTTCCATCATTAATAATATCCTTGAAATTGAACCATTCATTATAAAAAAAAATATTAAAAATTGTTGAACCATTGCATTGTATAATATTGAAAAATTTCGAATGGGAAAACTCAATATTTTATCTTTTTAGACTTGAATAATTCAAAATCAAAAAATAATAATTTAAGACTAAGAGTATCTTGTACTGTACATCTTGAAATAGAACCATTCGGATGTGATAATTTAAAAAATTGTAATGTTGTAAAATACATTAATTTGGAACTGAAAAAATGATTGTGCAATATCATACATCAATTTCAGACTGTTAATATGAGACAATCTCAAATTCAAGTTTTTCAAAACATTAAAATTAAAATGTGTCAAATTCATATTTTCAAAATTAATCTTTTTCAAATGTATAGGGAAATCAAAATTTGTGGGATTCAAAATAACGTTTGAAGATTAAACACTTTTAATAAGTATACCATTTTTGTGGAAGCCAGTAAAATTGAAAATTTTTTTGTTTTTAGACATGCAGACTTAAATAATTTTAGCACTGTACATCAGTGGGGTGGTCCAAGTTTATACCTGTAAAAATTCGACTTTTGATTTTTGGTGGTCGATCCCCTACCCATTTATTCGTTTTCCAAAAAAAGAAATTCTATACTATTTTTTTCAAATTGGTCTACATAAACTGTGCCCTCAGGTTTTTGAAACTAACACAGGATTTTAACTGAGGAAAGCTCGGTTTTCGAAAAAAAGTAAAAAAATAAGTACTTTTGATTAACTTTTTGCAAATTAAAGATTAGTCAACTCTTAAGGAATGTTTACCCCGAATTAGCCTTGGAATGACTGAGACGGGAATCCCCATGATGCAGATTAATTTACACCACAGCAAAGGTACCTCGGCGGTTCTAGCCAGACGCATTTCAGTGTTGCAGACAGGGCTTGCCCTAATCCAAGAACCCTGGTTACACAGGGAAAGAATCAGTGGCTTGTCAGGGTGTGGCACCATATATAAGGGGCTGCGTGAAAAAACGCTAAGGGCATGCATAGCCGTCAAGGGCATGGATGCGATCTTGGTGCCTAAGCTCTGCTTCAAGAATCTCACCGGGGCAGAAGCGGAGAAAGGCTAGAAGTGGTTATTGCCTCGGCTTATTTCCTGGTCGATACTGAGGGGCCCCCGCCTCCCAGAGAGGTGGAGACTCTAATTCGGCACTGCCAGGAGAACAGGATTCCTCTGCTGTTGGGCTGTGATGCAAACTCTCACCATACGGTGTGGGGGAGCACAAGCATCAATGACAGAGAGAGAGAGATATTTAATCGAATACCTAGCGGGCACTAAGCTGGAGATTCTGAATCAGGGTGATACTCCCACATTCCAGATTAAAAACATAAGTGAAGTTCTCGATTTGACTCTATGCTCGGATGAACTGAGGAGCACGGTAGTGGGCTGGAGAGTCCCTGATGAGGAGTCCCGCTCGGACCACAAATATATCTTGCTTCGATTAACCCTAGGAAAACCGGTGGTTTCAAAGATCAGAAACCCCAGAAGTACATTTTGGGACTCATATAAAGAGGAACTCAAAGGGAGGCTTGTGGAATTTCCCACAGCTATGGTACTATTAATGCGTTAGAGCACGCCGCGGATTTTCTGCAGAGGACTCTGACTACATCATATGAGAACTATTGCCCTACAAGCACAATTAAGTTTAGGAAAGGAGCAGAATGGTGGAATGCTCACTTGGAGAAACTCCATAAAAAGACAAGAGCGTTGTGCAACAGGGCAAATAGAACTAAATTGTCTTTAGACTGGGACATCTATAAGACGTCCCAGTATGAATACAATAAAAATATAAGAAAGTATAAACAGGAGGATTGGAGGGGTTCTCAGCGTATCCGAACCGACTAAGAGGAGGAAGGCGGGGGCCAAGAGATGGAGAAGGCCGATTGGAATTCCGTCGCCACGGTCGTTGATAACAAAAAGGTGGAATGGGCCGTAAGGTCCTTCTGTCCCTTCAAATCACCAGGGGCAGATGACATCTATCCAGCGCTTTTACGAAATGCATGGATTTCGTCGTCCTTCCACTGACGGAATTATTTACGGGAAGCTTTGCCCTAAAACACGTGCCAAAGGCATGGAAGAATGGTAGAGCCTTCATTCCAAAACCTGGGAAGGAGAGTTACGCTGCTGCAAAAGATTTCCGACCGATCACCTTAACGTCTTTTATCCTGAAGACGTTGGAGAAGATGGTCGAGAGATATATCAGGGATGAGGTGATTTTAGCCTCCCCGTTGCACAGAGGGCAGCATGCTTTTCAAGCAGGCTGCTCAGTAGAAACTGCGCTCCATGCTATCGCGGCAAAATTGGAGCAGAAAATGGAACAAAAGGGGTATGCTGTGTGCACTTTCTTGGATATAGAGCAGCGTTTCCCAAACTTTTTTCGCACTTTTTGGGGAGCGGTAGGGTCGCCACCCTCAAATTTTTTCACAATACTGGAACCCAAGAGAGACACTGGACGCCTGTCACTCGGACGCGGATGCTTGCTTAGCGCGACCTTCCCATTGTTAAAGAATTAGAGCCGGTTGAGGAAAATGAAAATTTGGGAAAATAATAATAAATTAAACTTTAATAGGCTGCGTTAGATTTGTTAGATTATGACAAAAACGTTAAAAAAGATAGAAGAAAATCGGATAATAACTTTAAGAGTTATCGCACTTTTGTTACACTGAGAGGTCCCATTTATATATTCACAAGATTTGTAAATGTTTCCTTCATTAGTGTAGATATCAACCGATTTTCAAGAACTTTTTTTTTAAATTATGTCACGGATTTCATTCAGCTAATTAAAATTTTATTGAGCCATGTCTTTATAATTTCAGTTATTGTATGAAAGGGTTATTCGTGGCAGGTATACGAAAGCAGCCGTCTGCTCGCAGCGGGGAGCCTGCCTCGGAGCCTGCCGAGCTACCGGGCCCGGGGTGGCATCTCCCTACCGGGCGGTAGGGTATCTACCCGCGGTAGTAGTTTGGGAAACGCTGATATAGAGGGTGCCTTCAGCAATGCTCCTCCAGAAGTCATCTGTCGAGAGGCGCTCGGAGGAGACTTGAAACCAGATGGGGCGAAGGCCTGGTTAATGTAATAGCGCCACAAAGTTGCCCACAGGGGGGTGTCCTGTCGCCCCTCCTGTGGTTCAATGTAGTGGACCGCCTCCTTCGTAGGCTAAATAAAGGCGGATACCACCCAGGGCTATGTCGATGACTTTGTAATCCTAGTCAGGGGGGCTCATCTGGAAACATTTATGTGTCTTACAAGTTCGGCGCTGCACATCGTAGAGCTCTGGTGCGATAGCTCAGGGCTCTCGGTAAATCCGGAAAAGACCAGCCTTGTCGTTTTCACGAGGAATTACAAAGTGCTGAAAGTTGACGCTCCTGTATTCTGTGGCGGGAAGCTCACGTTTTCAGATTCGCTTAAATATCTGGTAGGTATCCCAGATAGCAAACTGAACTGGGCGAAGCATATGGAGACCCAATGCAGGAAGTTTGTCATGACTTTTTGGATGTGCAAGAGAGTCTTTGTTTAGACGTGGGGTCTAGGGCTTAAAATGCTTGCATGACTCTACTCTGCTGTCCTTAAACCAAGGCTCCTATCTGCGGCCGTGATCTGGTAGCCACGGGCGGAACTCAAAACGATGCACGACAAGTTACGACAATTACAAAAGGTAGCGTTTAGGAGTTTGACGGGAGGAATGAGGACTACGCCCACAGCGGCGATAGGATTCGTGCTCTGTGAAGAGCCCTTACATGTTGCGATAACTGCAAGGGTGGCACACACTATGGGCCGCCTGGCAAGAGTAAATAGATGGACTCGGGGAACTAGGCACACTAGGCTCCAAAGTGACATCAGCAAACTGCCGATTCTAGAGATGAGGCAAGATAAAATAACAAAACGCTTCAACTTCACCAAAACTTTCCGCGTCTGCATTCCAAGCATTCCAAGAGATATGTGGAAAGCAAATGGTAAACCGCTCCTCCAAGGGGAAATCTGGTATACAGATGGCTTCAGGGGAGAGGGAGGGTCAGGAGCAGGAATCTACGACAGCACGAGGAGGAGGGGGATAGGGATCCCACGTAAGTGACGTGCTACTTTCTTTCAGGCGGAGATCCTGGCCCTCCTTCGCTGTGCTGAAACATTAATAGAAGAAAACGCTGCTGACAGGCAAATTTACGATCTGCTCAGACAGGCAAGAGACATTAACTGAAGTAGGGAAACCAGACATAACATCAGAACTGGTTTGAGAATGCAAAATGAAATTAAACCAACTTGCAGAAAAGAACAAAATGACTGTCATATGAGTCCCTGGTCACACAGGGATCAAGGGCAACGAAAAGACGGACCAGTTGGCAAAATGCGGCGCAGCAAGTGAATACCCAGGGCTGGAACCGGTACTGGGACTAGCGTCTTGCTGTATCGGGATGGCCATCAAAAGCTGGATCCGAACAAAGCACCGGGAACATTGGAAACGAATCCAGGGTTGCCGACAGGCGAGATTCATACTGGACTATACGCACAGGATGGACAGAGCCAAGGAAATCCTGGGTTTACCCAAGAAAGACATAAGGACAGTGGTTCAGATGCTAACTGGGCACTAATACTTGAACTATCATATGCACAAAATGGGGTATGCCCCCACGATAGAGTGCAGAAAATGCGACAGGGATGATGAAACATCCCGGCATGTATTATGCCAGTGCCCGTCATTAGCTAGGCTTAGGCAGCAAACCCTTGGGGCTCATTTTCTGGAACCTGAGGAAATTATAACGCGACCAGTGATTGACATACTAGGCTTCACCAAGAGGTCTGGGGTCAACTACTGAGAGCGAATAGATAAGGGTGTGGCACAATAGGCTTTATAGCTTGAGCGCCAGGGGAGCTCCAAGGGACTTCCTGTCCGTTTTGAAACTAACTAACTTACTAAGGAATGTTTAAAATGACTCGAAAAAAATTCAAAATAGCAGTTTCATGTGAAATTGATGCTAAGCACCTTACTTTTTGAATTTTTTTTTAACATGAATTATTTTTATTCGATAAGTGGCAACTATTCAAGTATTTTTTTAAACTACTTTGGAATTGTTTAATCCTCGGAGCACACATCTATTTTTTCGATCACGGAGCACACTGCGGGTCTGTGAGACCCTGTGCACTTTTCCACGGTCTACCATTTTAAAAATACTCATCCGATCAACTTGAAAAAATGCTCAGATATTCTCCAAACATTGTAGACTCAATTCGTGTAGTTCAAAAAAGTCGTTGGAATTATTCACGCATCGAAAAAAATTATTGAACAACAAGTTTTCCGAGAAAAGAAATTTCTAAAAATTGAAATTTTCTCAATTTTTGATATATTTCTGGCTGAAATGTCTGCCTTAAAATATATTCTTGACAAAAATCCATTCTAGGGTCAGAGTGACCACAATCAATATTTGTTGAAAAAATGTTTTTCCATGTAAATCGTTAAAAGTTTTTATTTTACGGGATGAATGATACAGTTGATAAATTTTAAGAGTAATATTTTTTGTTCAACATGTTTGATAATTATTCGAAGAATTTTCATTTGTTTAAACAATTTTTTCCCCTGTAAATCCTGGAAAGCTATTATTTCCCGGAATTGATGACAGAAATAATTAATATTGAGAGTAATATATTTATTTAACGATAAATATAAATATTTAAACATTTGAAAAGTATTTTCTTTCACATTTAACGAAAAAGAAACAATGAATCCGACTTCTTAATTATACATTTACCTGATATACTTCTGATCTATACTATTTAATTTTGTTTCCTGATGAAAGAAGCTTTGTAATGGTGGCAATTTTGAAAATTGTTAAATTCATTTATTTATACTTTCCTGATTAAAAAATATCTAATACAATCTTCTAAGCAACTGTCCAAATGTATTTGTATGTTTGGATGTCACACTTTTTTGTGTGCACGATAACTCGAAGACAGTTTGCATATAAATTGCTGAAATTTGGAGGGCTTATTTTCGACACTAATCTCTCAAAGCTGACTAAATGATTTCAGAAAATATTCCTAACATTTTAGTTTGAGCGCTTTAAATTATTTTTAAAATAGGTTTTTATAGTACAACTTTTTTCATTAACATAATTTAAAGTTAATGCAAGAACATAAACGGTTCCTTGGTGCAAGAGTAATCAAATCACTTTTAATAGTGTTTACAGTATATTACATCACAAGTACCCTGGCGGACCAGCTGAACGCAAGCGTTATGCTACAGCGTAACCATAAAGTAACCTTAAAGTAATCTTAAAGTAATCTCGAATTATAATGAATAAAAGTCTGACAATGTCAGTCTGACAATGTCATCCGTCAACGACTCATTAATGGTTTCTGTCCTTCGTTCATAATTCAAGTTTTGTTTTTGTTTTAAACATTTTGAAGTGTTTGATATAATTAAAAAAAAAATTTTTCTTTATTTTTTAAGTGAGATTACAAATGTATGAATTGTTTTAATATTTTCACCATCACTATATCAGCAATACATATTTTGACTAATGAGGGCTGGCACAGCAGCCGAAACGTTTCGACAAAATTTAAATTGAAATTGGACGAATTTGATTGATTTTGACCTATCATTGGAGACTATTTTGACACATAATGAATAAAAGAAACAAAATAAATATCTAAATTGTTGCAATTATAATTGTATGTTAAAATTTACGTTAGAAGGTAATGCCGTAATTGAAATAAGATTATTTTTGGTTGAAAAGTTAAGTATCTCGTTTCAACCTTCTTTTTCTTGGTTAAAAATTAGTTTTTTAACTGAAAAGTGAACTATTTCATTTTTGGCTAAAAATGTTTTTTTAGTTGCAAATTCATTTCATTCGATTAAAATTCAACTATTTTATTGAAAATTTCATTTTTTGTGGTTGTTGAAAAGTAATTTTTGAACTTAATTATTAAGTATTTCATTTAAAATTTGCATTTTTGTTCAAACTCAACTGTTTTTTATTTAATATTAAAATATTTTTTTGTTTGAATATCAACTATTTAATTTTTCGTTTAAAATTCATCTTTTTTGGGTCAAAGTTATCCTACTATGTTAAAAAGTAATTTTTTGGTTGAAGATTCATTACTTTAGTTGAAAATTCATATCTATGGCTGAAAATTCAACTATTCTATTGAAAAATTCCCTTATTTCGGTTGAAAATTAATTGTTTTAATGGAAAATTCCACTATTCCATTTTTAGTTGAAAATGTTGTCTTTTTTCGTTGGAAATTCACTTCTTTTCTTTCAAATTGTATATATTGTTGGAACTTCAATTTTTTTATCTAAAAAATTCATTATTCCAGTTTTGGTTGAAAATTAATTGTTTTAGTTGAAAATTTAACAATTTTGTCGAAAATTCGTTTTCTTTTAGTACAAAATTTACTTTTTTAGTTAGAACTTCAAATATTTAGTTGGAAATGTATGTATTTTGTTGAAAATCTGTATTTCTAGTAGAAACTTAATCTTCTTGTTTGAAAATTCATCATTTTGGTTGAAAATTGAAATATTTCATTTTTGGTTGAAAATTGAACTATTTCCTTTTTGGTTGAAAATTGAACTATTATCTTTATCAGTTAAAAATGTTACTATTTGGTAAGAAAAAGAGAATGTTATTTAGAATCTAACGTTGAATTTTTTTCAATAGACAATAATGTTATGTTTGTAAAATTCAGAACTACGCAAGAAAAATTGACCAGTAATTAAAATATTGAATTTTTTCTCTTCAAACGGAATGACTTACTCTTTTACTTTATTGTACGAATGAACTATAAACTTTTATTAATAATTTATATAAAAAAAGCTATTTTTCATATATTAAATGTAATTTTTCGCAGTACTCGGACCCGAACAGATCGCGCACTCTGGTGAGTGGTAAACTCCCCCATTCCTCACTAAGTTCGTAGGTATGTTAGATCTCTTACTGACTTATTTAAATCCCAATGTTACGTTATTTATCGTTTTGAAGCTGAAAGTCAAATTTAAATTTAAAAGTAGTGTCTTTAAATATAAACATTTAACGGTATATTTTTATCAAGAAAGGTGTGAAAGTTAATTGAAATAAGGAAAATTGACCTTTTGCTGTAAGTATATTATCGCTTGCTGGTAACAATATTCTTTCTCTCAAAACATCTAGCTATTTCTTAAATACAATTATGTATGGCACTTAATTAACACAGTTATTGTTTGGATGAAAAGTCGAGAAGGTGACATACATTTTTATAACAATAACTGTAATTTACTGTCGATAAAAGATATCCGCGCGGTGGCAGCTGCTACAGATTTACTTCAGTCATCAATAGGTGGCGACACAAAGTCGGTTACAAGTAAAAGCTTTTGTTGAAATATGTTTAGAAATATATTCAACAGCAGAAGTAACCAATTAAATCTACGTGCAGTTTACTAAATAATTAAAGAATAAATGGAATGTGATTATAAAGGAAAAGAAATTAGAAAGTATTTTTATTAAAAAACAGCCTGTTATTTAGGCTGTTATTCAGAAAATAGTTAAAAGAATAGATGGTATATAAACAAATGAGTAAAAAACCCCGCTTCACAAACTGACTTCATAAAGGAAATTTTTAAAATAACTTTTCTTGAAGAGAAATAATCTATAGCGACTTTAAAAAATAACATGGTATGTGCAAATTTAGATTACGGTGGGACTAAAAAACAATTTATTTATTTAAAAAATAATTAATTTTAGCTCATACAATAATAATTACCAGCCCTTTTTAAAAAGATATTTGCAACTTAATTTTTTAATGAAAATTAGTTATTATTGTGCAAAAGAACATAGGACATTTTTTAAAAACATGTGAACAATAATATCATTGCATTTTGTAACTCCTAATCCAGTACCCAAATCAATTTTCCATTAGTCCTAACGGTTCTCGAGATAATCACAAAAAACGAAGAAAAAGCACGAAAAGTTACGGTTTTATGGAAACCGTCATATAAAAAATTAACTTTTTTAAGCAAGCAATGAATTATTTTCTTCGTTTATAAGGGCTGAAGAAAATTAAAAAAGATGTCCATGTCAGTCCAATTGGTGTCCTAAAGACGCCTCATGTCTTAAAGACTTCTTTTGGACATGAGACGTCTTTAGGAAATCAATTGGACTGACATGGACGTCCTAAGGATTTCTTTAGGACGTCCGGAAACCATTTATCATTTTGGGTTCCTTTTCAGCAAAAGATGTTCCTTTTTGTTGCACAGCTCCTTTGGAACCAAAAATTGTTTCTAATAGAAACCCCAGTTTTTTCTGTGAACTAAATCGCGTTTAAAATTTCAGAATAGGACCTTCTTACTGTTTCAATATGGTTAATAATGTTACATCAGCGCTTTATTTAAATTACTTTTTTTTTACTTTTTTTAATTACTATATACAGTCCTAAATAAGTTTATATATTTTTACTAAGCGATTAGTTATTTTTAAATATTGATTTAGGAAATATATTTAAATTTTTTTATTAATCTTCAGGGACCCACTTTTTGCTACTCAAATCTGTAAAATGTCACTAGCAATTAGTTCAATTTTTATTCCAGGGACCCGAACGAAAATTTCGTTCCATTTCGTTAATTATAAAAAAAAAATTTTCACTAAACTTTGAACTGCTATTTCTACATTTGAACGAAATTAGATAATATCTGAAATTACATTAATGATTGAATCAAAATTATTTTGTTTAGTTGTCAGTAACGAAATGGAACGAAAGTTTCGGTCGGGTCCCTGTTTGATTCAGAGAGGCAATAAAGTATCTTTTGCATAAGAAGAGAGCTATAAAATAAAATAAATGTTAGACACTCCAGTTCATCCTTATTTAAGGCAAATCATTTTTGCAAAGTTTGCTAATCAATAATAAGTTTCTATGAAAAATAAGAAAAATTTACAGACAAACAAAAATTTGAAAATTGCGAACAGAACTCGGTTAAAAAGTAGCGCGTCAAGACCCTATGAATGTGTATGATTAATTTGGAGGCCATTGATTCCTTATCATTTTAAGATTGTAAAAAATTCTTATTTGTCTTAACTTTGTTCATTCAATCAGAAGGTAATGTTTTTAAATTGGAGAAAGGCTACTTTACGTTTATTCTACTGATGATTGGACGTTTATATATATACATTTTTTTAAACAATTTATTACTGTTTTTAGCAATTTTCTCTTAGAGTTGAAAAGTCACAGTTTTTTCCGAATTTTTCAAATTATTATCAACTTTTTAGTTAGAGCGAACCAATAATAAATTAAATTCAAATTGAATAATTGTTTGAACAATGTAATAGTATTTATCACAATATTCTCTTAGAATAATGCTAGATAGTTACATTTTTTCTCTAATTTTCCACTTTTCAATTTTTATGAGGTGATAATTAATGCAGTTTAGCAAACATAATTGATTAAATAAATTATTATTGCTTATAACTATCTTCTTCTATATTAATGCTAGATAGTTGCGGGTTTTCTGATATTTTTAACTGATTGTCCACTTTTCACTGAGTGAGGATATAATTAATGCAAGTTAACAAATATAATTATTTCAACAATTTATTATTATTTATAACTATCTTCTCTTTGAGTAATACTAGACAGTTGCGCTTTATTCTGAAATCTTCAGTTTTGCTTCGACTTTTTAGTTATGAACAAATAATAAAAAATCTGCCCGCTTCGCGGGCACATTCTCATGGCGCGCTTCGCGCTCGATCATATATTTATCTCGCGCTTCGCGCTCGATTATGTATTCACCTCGCGCTACGCGCTCGGGCGTATTTGCATCTGGCTTTACGCTAGGCTCCTCTAGATTTTCGAACTTCGTGTTCGACTTCGATGAAAAGAAAAAGTTTGTTTGCAAATATTATAAAATTATCAAAACCTCTACATATTAAGTGATTGTTAAATTTATTTTTATTTTAGACTGAAAAGGAACTTTATTTACTCAAGGTTCTATCGACCTTAAGGAACACATTCTCATCCAGACACTCGCGCTTCGCGCTCGATATTTGATTTGAAAATCATTTGAACCGTATGATAGAAACAAAAAAGTTTGAGCGCACTTACGGCGTGCGATTTGCTAAATACACTGAGCGCGCACTTTGTGCTTCGTATTATATGTTCTTCATATACAAATTACTAAATTTGTATTTGATTTCAAATGAAAAGTAATGATATAATTCAGGCGACAAATTTTATTAGTTAACATTTTATTTTAGCTTGTGCCGTTTATCAAAAAAGTTAATTTTTTCATTTTGAATATATTCTTACCACAAAAATTGATTACGGGTGTGTAAGTCTTTTTTGAATGCACAATTTTTGTTCATTTATATGTTTTCGTACCTTGCATTGTTTTTTCAAAAATTTGATTTTTTTTACTGTTAATGTTATTTTCACGAATAAAACAAAAACCATGCATCCTATCGAAACATGAGTCACAATAAATTTGTACCTCTTCCTTGGATGAACAAATTTTGTTTCGGTCATTTTTTCGTAGCTGGTAATATTCGTCTGAAAATTGGATTTTTCTATTTTCAATGCTGTTTTTTACGAATAAAACAAAAACTACACGTCATATCAAAAAGTGAATGATAAGAAGTTTGTAGATCTTTTTTAGGTGCACAATTTTGGTAAGATAATCTTTTCTGGTATCTTGCATAGTTTTACAGCAAAATGGCTTTTTTGATTTTTCATTAATTTTTTGTGCGATCAAAATTTGAATTTTTTATTTTTCAAAAAATTCAAAAAGTTGTTATGAAAATATTATAGGGTGTTCAGGAATCAACGTTTTTCTCCTCTTGACTTTTTTTCATATCGTGCGTTTTTCGGCTTAAAATGTTCATTTTCGTTTGTTTTTTGGAATTTTGAAAATGCTATAACTCCAGTAATTTTTTTTTTTATCACGAAAAGTCATAAGAATATTTTGTTCGTCATTTTGCGTACTACTAATAACCGTACATAGAATTTTCAAATCTTCCAAAAAAGTGGTCTCAAAAATTTTCAAAATGTGCTCACTTTTTGGATTTTCATCTAAAATAGCTGGTTAACGAACTCGTTCTCTATTTTTCGGCCATAAAAAAGTGTGCCAAAGCTCAATCAAATCTGATCATTTTTTCGAAAGTTATCCTGGCTACAGACAGACAGACAGACAGACAGACTACAGACTACAGACAGACAGACACCTTCGTAAAAACCGTTTTTTCTGGCTCAGGGGGTCTCAAAACGTGGAGATTTGATGAAAACCGACTATGTCAAATTTTACATAAAACCAATACCTTCTCATTAGAATGAGAATGTAATGAACAGGAACAAGAATTATTTTTAAAATAGTATTGGATTTTTTTCAAAGTGATCTATTTTCACTCTGTTGCCAATGTTCTGAAAATAATAATTTGAACAAGAAGGCTATCTCACAGTAGAGATAAAAACAAAGAATGGAATAACTAGAAGTAGGTGGGAGGAGTAGTAAGTTTATTCCAGAGCGTAAAAAAAATTTGGAATGGCACATATTTCACTATAAGTCCCCCCCCCCCCCCCCCTTAACCTGGAGAAAATACGTTTTCTTCGATGACAGTATATACATATATAGAGAATTGAAAGGTCTGAATCAAATAATTAATTGATTTTAACAACTCAATGGACAAGGTAGACCTACTGCAGCCAGGACATGGCCACCGATACTCTGTTACCACTTATAGTAAATATTTGTTCCGACTTTTGTCTATAATAAGAAGGCAATGTATACCATTAAGCCATTTCCCTTTCAGGGTAGGCGTGACACTACCCGATTCGGGTAGTGTTTCTAGGTTGATAGCTTGTAGTAAAATAACTACAAGTGTGGGCTCACCACACCCACGATGTGCCAACAGCACTCGGTTTTCTCGAATGGTCACCCATCCAAGTACTAACCGCGCCCAACGCTGCTTAACTTCAGTGATCTGACGAGAACTGGTTTTTTCAGCGTGGTATGGCTGTTGGTAATGAATGAAAGTAAGATATTAATTTTACAAATATCTGTTTTATTTCAGAAAAATACATTCACAAAAAAAGAGATTGTTTAAAATATGATTATTTCTAATGTTTATTTATTATTTGTTCATAACTAAATAGCCCAAGCAAATTAAAAAATGTCAGAAACAACCGATACTTTCTAGCAATTATCAAGAATAATATATAATGATATAATAATAATATATATTATTATTTTATGATTATACCATTTAGACATCTCCCGTTCGGGGTAAGCGTGACTCACTCTGCGAGGAAGGAAATAATGTGGGGGAGGGGGTATAGATTTTTAGAATAATATATAATATACTATAATAATAATATACTAATAATATATAATATAATATAATAATAAAATATAATAATAATATAATATATATCTTTGTGGAATGTTATGAGGAACAGTGTTGACGGACCAGATGAAG